>JAWPHD010005036.1:0-172411 GCA_037043455.1 Cyrtodaria siliqua
TTATATTAAAATATAAAAAGGTGAATAAACTTAACTAAATCTACACAATGAGTTTCTTAAAAGTGTATTATAGATATGTAGCATATTTGTATCTAAATCATCATTATAACGATCTTACAGTGTTTTACATAGTATGTATTAAATATGTGGTCAAATGTCTAACAATCTTACAATGACTGAAAATTTGAGTCGCCGTATAACTCATTTTGTGATAAATAGTGTTAAAAGTGTATTATTGACTTTCCTTCTTTGTGTTATATAGTAATGATGTATGTCAAGCGAAACAAAATGCTAATTTTTCTCCGTAGAACATTTTAGAACACATATCAATCAAACGATTGAGAACTATCCAATAAAAAAATAAAATGACTACAAGGGCTTATGTATCATGTAAGGAAAGGTCAAACTGTTGAATGACGTCACATTATATTTTGACAAGCCACGTATAGATTTACCCCATTTTTACTTTCGCTTTACTATCTATGCCAATTATAATCAAATATCTCCAACAAGCACAAATAAATATTCCCATTACCTTATTCGTATGAATTAAAATTAAAAATAACAGCAAGCAATCAAACTTGTGCATTCTTCACAAGTAAGGCAGGGAAACGTTTTTTTAGCCATTATTTGACTCTTCACAACTGAGTCACAATCTCAAAGGTTTAAATGATGCCTAAAGAATAGTTCTAAAAGGAAATATTAAGCTACTTACGACACGATGAGTTAAAGAAGATTCAAGATGAAAACGTCCAACATGACCGGTCACTCCAAACCACGCAGCAATGTTTCAGGCGCTATAACTATAAATGTCCATAATAAACCAATAAGTCTACGACAAGACAGGAAATTAGTCTACGTCAAGACAGGATTAAACGTCCTTTTCAGGTTGTTGTTCACTACGCGGTAGATGGAGCTGCACACAAATTGGATCATTAACTGCCTTAATGTATTTCTCAACAGTTTGTTATAGATATGTAGTATATCTGTATTTAAGTGATCGTAAAAACAATCTTATAGGGTTTTATAAATATTTATTAAATATCTGGTAAAGTCCAAAAACCTTAAAAGATTAAAAAATTGCGTCGCCGTTTAACTCAGTTTTATGATAATTATTGTTTAGAAGTGTTCTTAAAGGAAACATTAAACGTTGTTTGTCAAAAGTAGACGAGTGTTACGATAACATTTGGCAAAGGTCTAGCGAAATTTGTGATTAATGTCGCTCTGATGGAACATATTTTTGGTATAGCCAATGTTACCAATGGATAGACGCTGAAATTAATCACACTCTTTACAATATCGAAAACGATGAAATGTATAACACTCCATAATAAGTCTCCCGAGGAACAGTTTTGTGCAAGTGGGAAACTAATGATCGTAACATTTAAATCATCTCTCTTGCCATAAATCTGGCTGATTTTTTCCTTACAGAATAGACAGAGTAAGAATAATAAAAATTATGGGAAAAATAATTACCGTAAAGTTAAATCATCTCTCTTGCCATAGATATGGCTGAAATATGTTCAGTAAAGAAATACTCCATTGTGTCCACCTGGTGGCTATGAAGGCGGGCGGACTATATTGTTCTATCCTTAGAATCACACACAAACATGCACCCACACACATAGTAAAGAAGAGACCGAGTAAGAATGGTAAGTTGTTCGAAGTTTAAATTGTTCATAATAGATGCAATAAACCATATTTCAAAAGAAAGGGTTCGCCTTAAATGATAATTCATAGAGTGTGTTCTGGTAGAAGGCTTCGATGATATCAATGGATAGATATCTGCCTGAACCTCAGGTAAAGGTCTTAATATGAACTTTTGATTATGGAAAACAATTTGCGGAACGTGTTAATGTCCACGGATATAGCATTGACTTGTCAATATACAGTAATCCTATACCTGTCGTAAATGTGTTCTTGGGAGAAAATAAATACTTCGGAAATTTAATTCGAAGGTCTTTCAATGTAATGTCCGTAAAACATGTCAAAATGTTGTTGACTCTCTGACAAATTGTTTGGTTTTTAAAGGAGCAATTATCTTAAAATGATAACAGTTGTGTGACAATGTTTAATTCACCTTATAATCATGCTAATACAGTAATACAAGTTCCCACACTGATATTGCACGTATTTGAACATTGATCTTGGAGGACGTTAATGTTATCCTTAAGGTACGCTTTTAGTGGTACAGACAGTAGCATTAGCAATAAAATGGAGTTTATGTGGTTGTTTACGTGATTCAGGAAACCACTGCATAATAGGAAAAAAGAGTATGATAATGGACCTTTGGAAACGGCCGAAAACGACAATTACAAAATATTGCAGTCTCGGTTTGATTGAGACTGTTCATGAGCGGTAGTGAAAATATGCTAGCTACCGCTCACGCCCACTAGCCCAAGGTTGAGCAGACCTCAATATTAATAAAAATCAATAGTACAAAATATTAACCATCCCGAAGATGGCATGCATATGGCGCAATCGGGAACTGCCTCGTCGGATTCCGTCACTCGGGATTCCGACTCGGAGAGTACTCGAGCCATTTTGAACTATTTTCAAGAAACGACAACTCTGCAGTAGCGACCTCTTCAATTATAAGATAAACAAAATGGCGACTGCTGTCAAGTTCGAACATGCGGTACATATTTATTTGTTTTATCAGGGAGTATTCATAGAGATTCCTGATATAATAATGTATTCATACTAAGGTAAACAATATGGTGATTGTGATTCCCGTCAAACGTGGGCGCTTCTTAATTTATAAGAGTTTCACCTCTTCTAAGTTCATCTAAAACTAAATAAAGTGCGAGCACATGCCATGGGCATGGCCCATGGGCATCATGATCATGGTATCAATGATCTGATCATACGCCCCACCAATATATACAGGGCAGGGTAGAGCAGGGGTGTCATTACCTTTATAAGTAAGCGGCACCCAGAGCAGAATAACCGGGTGTTTTTATTGATACTTGTATGAAACACTAGTAAAAGTATTCATAGTAGCCAGGTAAACCTGTCAAAGTAGCAGGGAGAAATCCCCGCCTCCCGCCTCTTATCTATCTATCTATCTTCCTTTAATGCCAAACCCCTGCTGGGGACCTAGGCATGCGTCGTCATACCGACAAAGACTGTTAGTATTTTAAAAATATATATAAAAGAAATTTAAGAAAAACATTGAAGTTTTTGGATGTTAGGTTTAAAAATAAAAACAAACATTGAATTTATAGTGAGATATGTTCAATTCTGCTGACTGCAGAATTGAACTGTTCTATATTGGGTAATATAGGGATGTCAGGAGCTAATGAATTCCAGTGGAAGACTGTTCTGGGGAAAAAGGAGAATTTGTAGTAGTCAGCGGTTGCGTCAATTAATTTGAAAGCAAGCGAGTGTGAATGTCGGGATTGTCTGTTCGTCAGTGTCATGTAGTCTTCTAGAGGGATAGCTACCAGGTCATTTGTGATTTTGTAACATAGTGAGAGTCGACTGTCGACACGTCTTTGGTCTAGTCTTCTCCACTGTAGGGACTGGAGCATCTCAGTGACACTACTGGTCCGTCTGTAGTCGTGTTTTGCCCAGCGTGGTAGAGTCGTCATTTGAGGAGTGGAGACTTGCTTTAGTGGCATGGGGATATGGGAAAACAAAACGCGCAATAAAGGGAACACTGCCTGGAACAACAAGGAACGCCACCAGGAACACCCCCACCCGTGTTTAATACCGGTAGAACCCAGATAGTTAGAATATGTCTGTGAAAATTCCTTAAACAGGTCTTAATGTTATATTGATATATTTAAATACATAGATTTAAAACTGAAAATAAAAAAGTAGAAGTTATTTATACATGTGGATTAACCTAGAAAGTGACAGTGAAGTTATTAATAATATGTGGGGATTAACACTGAAAGTCAGTGATGGTGAAATCATTTGTACAGACGGAATTACGCTAAAAGAGACAGTGACATGGTTTATCAATGCGACTTGATACTAAAAGGGATGTTGAAATTGTTTATTTAGTGGGATTTACACAAAAAGAGACAGTGAAATTATTTATACGTATGGATTTATCTGGAAATTGACAGTGAAGATGTTTAACATGCGGATTTACGCTAAAAGCGACAGTGACGTTGTTATGTGGATTTACACTGAAGGATCAGCAACGTTATTTATATATGTGTTTTTTTTATATATATTTTAGGAACATAACCCATACCGTCGCAAGCGTGGTTTTTTTAAAATTGAGAAAAAATGCAGTAAAACATTCATTTCGTAATTCTATCTAGTAACTAATGTCAACCCATGCATTTAAAAGCGTTCTTATATTTTTCTTTTCCATTTTTTTCTAAAATTGAAGTTACTATATATGCAAATTTATCCTGAAATTAACAGAGAAGTCCCTGAATTCACCTCAAATTAACACTGAAGTTACTATATACATGTATGCAAATTTTTACCCTGAAATTAACACTGAAGTTAATATATATATATGCGGCGAATTTACCCTGGAAATATTAAACAGTGAAGTTATTATATGCAAATTCAACCTGAAATTAACAGTGAAGTTATTATATGTGGATTTACACTGGAAGAGACGATGACATCATTTATATGTTGATTTACGCTGAAAGAAACGGTGACGTCATTTACGCTGAAAGAGACGGTGACGTCATTTATTAACTGGATTTATGCTGAAAGAGACGGTGACGTCATTTACATACTTTAAATGACGTCATTTATTAAGTGGATTTACGCTGAAAGAGACCGTGACATCATTTATATATGTGGATTTACGCTGAAAGAGACCGTGATGGTTTATATATACTGTTTGCACCAAATTTTTCTGTTTAAATTGTACAAAACAAATGAACGGGACAGTCACTAATTTTTTTAATGCTGCCTACATATACATCGTATGATACGTATCTAGTAGAAGGTTGCAAGCCCTTGTTAAAGCAGAGGAAATTATTTTAGTATTTATAGCAACAGGTTACACATTTTATATAACCATACCTAGAAGTTACTTGGCCCAAAAAAAATTAAGAAAGGTTACATCTGAATCGGGGAGCAGTGCCCTAAATGTTTAATGTGCTGAGAAGGTCGATTCCGATTTACTGCATCCGTGGCTTGGATTGTTTGAAACCTCGACTCTCTCACTGCAAGTTGGAATAAATAAGAAAGCGTGTCCTTTCAGATGGGCAGAAGGTATACACTACTATTTCTACCCAGGAAAAAGTGGTGTGCCCCCACCATGGATGATATCGATCATCATATATGGCCTAACATGTGCTAAAAATGACGTAAATCATTCAAACAACCAGCCAACCGATTTACTGAACCACCAGGTTCATGTTGATTACCCTCATCTTACAGATGTTGCCAGCTATCCGTCAAATGACTCCCATCATCCAGCTCACATCTAAATCATTTCATGCTTAAATGTTATATTAATTGCATATATAAAATTATGTATTTATTAGACACATATTTATATTTGCTTTATATTATAAGCACAACAAATAGGCGCCAGGGTTGTCATTAGTAGCCAGTTGCCGATCAAAATTGTCGGTTAAAATGGTGTTATCATCAGTTAGTTTTGCCTTAACTTGTATTTGCAATATGTGACACTGACTTCGTTGATCCCTCGTCAAATTGTTTGGAATTCAAAATGAATCCATGTTGCCAGGGCTAAATCTAGTTTAACTACTTTGCTGTGAAATTAGGAAGTTCAGTTTAATTTTTTAGTTCATTTGCTCTTAGTACAAACATGTACCACTTCTATGGTGTAATCGGTAAACACATCTACCCTTTGAGGGTAGAAGACCCAGGTTCAAATCCTGGTGGGAGTAAAAATTTGTTTGGAAAAAGAGCTGGATTAAGAATTTCTTAGTATTTCTAAATTTTGAATTTAATTCAATGTAATCAAATTCAATTTAAACAATCGAATATCATAAGTTACAGCATGTCTGGAAACGACCATGAGGAAAAGAAGCTATTACAAGACAATGGCCCATTTAGCAATAAAATCTATCATGAGGCCCCCTTTTCTTCTTTGAAAGCCGTTTCCCTCTTTTGGTTTTGCAATAATGAGCCTCTAATAAAATATTTTACCTAATATTGTAATGCATTGAATGCTCTTAGAAGACAGTGGCCCAATTAGTAAAATTATCTTCCCTGAGGCCCTCTTTTCAATTCACCATCTTTAAGGCCCTATTATATTACCCTTTGGTCTTAAAATGAAAAACAATGTTATTTTGCTACAATAATAGGCAGGGCTGTACAAGTAAAAGTTTTAGCCACTCGTCCGGGACTAGTCACCCTGTCAAAAGTGACTAGTCCCAAAAAAATTGTCACTAGTCCTAAAAAATGGACACAAGTCCTGAATTCTTTCGATTTCTCAAGTCAATATGTTAAAACTGCATCTTATTTTAACGGATTTGCACACAATTCAATATACACAGTAAATGAAACAATCCTTATTTACTCTTCAGACAATTAATGTATACATGTTTCAGTGGTATAGATTGTAGACTGCCATTGGGTGAAACAGTAGCAACAGTAAGAATCATTTAATATTGAACATTGTTAATTGGACAAATCTGGGACTGAAATCTTTCAAACAGTGACACGCTCGACTTTCTCTTTTTTTAAAATTGGACTAGTCCGGGACTGAAATCTTTGAAAAAGTGACACGCCCGACTTTGGTTTTGGACTAGTCCCGGGCGTCGGGCTATAGGATTTGTACAGCCCTAAATAGGTATTTTTTAAATATGTTTACCATATATTTACAAAAATCTTCCCTGAGGCCCTCTTTTGTCCATATTCTTCTCTTTTTGCTATGACCTTTGCCCTTTAAATCTTGGTAGCCAAACAGAGACTAACGAGTGGTCGTTTTAGCGCAGGATGAAACCTAACATGTGATGTCGACCAGTTTTCAAGACGTTTACACATCCATAAACTCTTCTAACTACATTCTTTTCTTTCACGACTGTTATTATATTTATTATCTCATTTTAACCAGGTGTGTCTTTAATTGAAATGTTGAAAAATAATAGCTCCGTCGTTTCACTGGGCGCTTCAGAGAGCTGAGATCAATGCCAAGAATGGAAGTTTATAACAATTATGTAAATATATATCCATTTTTAGATATCATACAGTAGCTTTTTTCACGTAATCTTCATTATTGTGATCTTTATTTTTTCATATTGACTACTGTTCGCATTTAGGCAAAATAAAAAAAAAGTTAAAAAATACAAAAATGTGAAATATGGTATACAAAATGCAAAGTCTTATTGTGAAGGACTAGTGCTAGGTTATGGGGGAAAAAAGTTAAAAAATAAATGTATGAAATGAATTGAAACGAATGTTGTTTAACGGCTCATCAACACAGTATAGGTTATTTAGAGCTGCCCCAGAGAGAGGGGAAGGATACATAGGAATCCGGGACGGACGAGGCTAAGGGAAAGTGTCTTGGTCAAGAACACACCGACGAAACTCAGTGGCGCCACGGAGGTTTGAACCCGGGGCCTCCGGTTACAAATCCGCCGCGCTACCGACTGCGCCATGCCAGCCCTAAAGAATATTTTTTGTTTCAAAACCCAGTGTAAAACCCACATTGTCAATACATACAGACTTGCTTTACACAGATAATTTTAATGTTATAGTATCAAAAATAAACATTGTTTCATGCTACACTGATTTTTTCTCATATTTTGTTTTTGGAAAGGAAAAAAAACAATAACCCATACTGTGTAATAAATCTGTATATAAATCCATTACCAAAGGACAATGTTTTAGGATAGTTTTAAAGGATTAATATACACAACTTCCAAAATTATTATTTTTTCTATAAAAAACAACAACAAGGTTGATTAAGGAAGATCAAGATATAACTTATAAGCAAGGGTATAATATTTCTAATTAGTAAGCTGAGCTTTGCATGTCCCAGAATGAAAACATTAAGTTTATTTGCTACAGTTTGATACTGGAAAAATCAACTAAGTAAATGATCTCTATACTCCAGTTCCACAGATAGCAAGGTATTTACTCCACATGGTTTCAAACTTATTCATTTTTAAGTTTTTATATGCGATTAGTTTCTCAACTTTGTACAAAGATATTATATACGTTTTAAAAAGGTTAAGCTGTGGTATTTGACGTTGCATTTTGTTTCGATAAATGTAAAGTTTTGCTTGCATGATGATTTTGCTCAAAACAGTATTAAATTTACTATTTCCAAATAAAAATATCTGTTTCTGTTAAAGTTACGAATGCTGTATGGCATTTTTCTGTAAGATAAGTTTGAAGTTTTGACCAGAATTCTTTTACTGTGTTCCACAGTTCCAAAACAGATGTTGGATAGTTTCAGTGTATTTTTGCAAAAGCACTATAATATTATTACCGTAATAATATTCATTTTTGATAAAAGGTAATTTGTTCCAAGTATTCTATGGTTGATTCTAAATTGAACCAAGGTAACTTAGGATCTTTTGTTATTTTATAAGGTAAGGCATATAATCTTTCAAATTCAAAGTTTGGAACACTAACTACTTCATTTTTCCATTTACTTAATGCTTTGGGATATTATTTCTAATCATGATGTCATATATGTTTCGACAGCCTTTCTCATTTTGTAGAATTAAGGATATGATTAGTGGACGAATAGGGTTTGGCTGTTACAGATGCACAATATTCAGGTTTTTTTGCCAAATAATTCCTGACAGCAGTTATAATACCTTCATATTCAAGAAAATTGGACTGCATATTATAGTGTTCATTCAATTCTATGTATGAATAAATATTTCCATTTTTGTCTAAAATGTCATTAATAAAAGTTATTCCTCCTGTAAACCATCTTTTGTAAAACACACTAGAGCCTCCGATTGAAATTTAAACATTTTAAAAATGTTTGATGCTTCTAGAAGCCCTTATAAAATAAATACATTTGATGGAATCATTGATCACATAGTAATAGTGTTAAATAAACTATTTTCATATTGTTTATATTAAATATATGATATCTGGAATGTTTTCACTAGATGATATATGTATAAGATCTATATCTTGAAATAAACTAACCCTCATGTCAAAGGTGTACCCTAATGTCTGTGGATTGGAGAAAAAATATATACTTCCAGACCATATAAGCGTAATTTAACAATACATCAAGTACCATGGACGTCAGTATGGACTTCATGAGTCATATCTTTCTGTGTTTAGAGTTTTATTAATTGATTTACTGATACAATATCAAGTTCATATATGCATGCAGCTGACATATCACTCTCGACTGACAAAACAGTAAACAATCACTCCCATAATATGATATAATCATAATTACAATGTCTCTTCCTACTTTCCCTTCAATTCAACCGTAATATTAAAGTCTATATTTGGAAAACTCAACAAATGCTTCCAAACTATCAGTCATTATATGGAACGAACTGTTTGGGACCGAACGACAGAGATGTTCGTCTTCATTTCAACTACACATATTTGGGGATTTATTTTGTTAAAAAGTATAATCTATAGGTCATAGCAATAAAATATCAAGAAATTGATAAAATCACTCACAAATCTGCAATATTTTCATCAATACAACATTATATAAAAGAGCACTATTTTGCGGAGAGCTACAATCGAAAACCGAACCAAATTCATCATTTTGCTTCCAAAAACCATTGAGCGGCACCCAGTACTCTCCGAGCCACTATTCCCGAGAACGGAAATTGGCGAAGAGTTCCGATTGGCATATGGCGGTGGACATGGAGTATCTTTCTTCCCAATGTCGTGCGGCGTATGGTCTCAGTATCTAATAAAATTAAATGACCCGAAGAGCGAAATAAACATAATGGAATTTAGGTGGTAGCAGAGGTTATGAAGCCTGCATATCACCGTTTTTTTTTAATTTAATACACTTCAAATATTGAAATATAGGCACTCAATTATATACATAATATATAAGTGGTATATTTACGCATATAAAGCATTACGCTTTTATCGAAAAATAGCGCAATGCTTTGCTTTAAATATGTTAACACATACAAATGTTGCTATGATTATTCTACCCTGTCCCACGGGTTTCTAGAAAGCATCTGTTATATAATATAGTCGTCCAACACTAGTGATATCAATAACTACATTATTAGCAGGGACTGAAACATATATAGTATTAAATATGACAAAAGTGAGGTTTGGTGCACCCTAGTTTAAACCCACAGGGGCCGTTGTATCACTGACCGTTTCAAGGCGTAACCCCTATTGTCAATCAGTTTACGTTTGTAGTGTCATTTATATTGCTTCTATTTTGTGATTGCTGGTTGTTTTGAGTGCATGTTCTTGGTAGACTGTTTTCTGTGAGTGCTACATTTCCTGTTTGACTTTTATACTTAGTTTGAAATACTTTGATTCCTGCATTTTAAGTTTTAAAGATTGTATAGAAGGGTGTTTTAATAAAACGCAAGCATATGTATAATAAACGATGTAACTGGCGATCTGAACTCGACAAGAGCGTTTATGTAATGTAGTAAATTTACCCAAACTGAATGATGATAATAAAATGCAAAGTGTTGCATTAGTGTTGGTGACTCGACAACATTTTCACTCGGATTGTGCTATTGTTATTCAATCTTATACTTAAGTGTTTTAATATTTTTATTTAAATAGGACAATAGGAAATAAAAAGAACATCCAACTATTTTTATGAATGCTAATCCGCAAAAGTACATCGACAAGATAGTGCTTGAATAAAACCACACCAACGTTGATGCCCACACAAATATATCAAACCACAGTAGACCCAGTAAACGTTAAGCTCATTATATATGCCTTAGATCATTTATATTGTAAAGCATTTTCATTTATATAACTGTTCATGATTTGAATTAAGTGTTAACATTATTAACGAGTTATATTAAGCGTGTATTATGATTGAAATATATATTTTTATGTGTTTCTGCTAACCCTTACTTTCTAGAGATTTAGAGTCCTACCTTAAAATATCTGCGTTTTGATTTGTGTTCAATTTATGTTGGTTGGTCGGCATTGATCGTGACGTCATACCTCTGACTATCACTCTTAACGGCAGTCATTAGATTAGCACATTAATAATGTTATATTCATATATTATTATGTTTTGCATTTGAATGTAATTGAGTAGTTTTGTTATATTGCCGGTCTACCAATGTTTAAAGGAAGGGTCTACGTTAATTATTGTATATACATATATAGCAATATCATACTTGTTCTGTACTATGTATATTATAATAATTTATTATCATGAACGACATAATTTTCTTCTTTAAAAAACAAAACAACTGGCATAATAAAATATTATATTTATAAAAACAAAATAATTCAAAATAAATGCATACAATTTTGAAACAAAAAACAACAAATAAATATCCAATGGTCGAAACGACTAGGGTCGGAAAGCCTTATGGTTCACAACCGATAATTCAAATCAGATTACTCTGAAATCGTTTTTCCTATATGCAGGAACTACGTTAAGAAAAACTTCAGAATGTCACTGACACTGGATATGTTAGTATTAACCATAGAGAAGAATATATAACAGTATTTGGATAGCAATCGTGGTAAGGCTCGTAGTAAAGAAACAAGAAAGGACAGTCGAGAATTTCCGCTATTTAATGTATATATTTCCACTACGTACTATTCCAGAGGTATTCCTAGATGCTTTGTAAAGAAAAGGAGTTTCAGCTATTTTAGTGAAAATACTTTTGGATCACAGTACACTGGGTAACACGAATTTCATAAATGTTGAAGTTCCGCTTTGAAAATGTGATTGTCGTATATTACATTTTACATCAGTTGATATTACGTAAGCATGTCAATGACATGTACCGTTGTGACAGCACTGTGTAACTGTTACATCCACCTGGAGTACGAATTAAGGTAACATTAATTGGCAAACCCGCGTACGACTTCATGGTACAAAACCGCAGTAATGTCAGTGAATTTATATAAACACGTGTATTTTATGACACCCGTTACTGTATCGTTTATTTGTCATATCTGTCATTGCTATTAAACCATAAAATGGAATATATGTTCTCTAAAGTCATTAAAAAAAGAAGCGTATATAAACGAATTCACATTAAGCACTATCTCTATGTGCAGTCTTATTTTCTGTAGTATTTGAGTTGATTGTATACTTTCATATTGTCCTGTTTAGTTTGCATTGAGCTAAGTGTTCAATATTCTACGATATTGCACACATTGCTATTGCACCGGAACTTTTTCTCGTGCTTGCTAAGAGCCGCGAAATAGAAATAAGGAACTACTTTCAAATACTTCCTATAGCGTCAACAAAATATACGTGTTTTTTTCCAACCTTTTATGGCAGAAATTGATAAAATAATTGAAATGGTCACTCAACCACTGTTTTTAACGTTATCGAATGGTAAACATGCTTTAGAAAATCGCTTGATGTTTTTAATGACGTCATCCGACGTCGATGTCGTTTTCGCGCAAAATAATAATAATAATAATAATAATAATAACTTTATTTCAAGAAGGTAACATATTAAGACATAGCATTTATACAAGTCTTTTTTACAATATGGCCATCTATAAATCAACACAATATAACAATGTAAGCATATAATGCAAGATAAAACAATACATGCATCACTTTATAACTTCAACAAGACAGACACATTTTCATAATTTTGTAACATAAAATTATAATTCAAACTGGGGTTTCACTCTTTCATTAAAAGAAACGATTTGAATTTAGTCTTAAATGTAACTAAAGACAGCGAGTCTCGTATATCAACGGGGAACATGTTCCAAACTACCATTCCTGAAAAACCAAAAGTACGTATAGATATGTTTGTTCTAAGTGTTAAATGGGCAATATCCTTTCTAGCAACAGATCTTAAATTATAATTTGAATTTGTAGAGAACGATATTAAATCGGTTATGTAATCAGGTGTTAAATTGTTTATTGATTTATAAATCATAACACATGTGTGATATTCACATCTCCGTTCAAAGGTAATCCACTTCAGTTCTTCAAACATGATTTTAGACGGTGTGTTTATAGGCTTCATGAGAATGATTCTAGCAGCCCTTTTTTGAATTTTAAGTATTCTGTTAATAGAGGATTTATTTGCTTGGCTCCATGTTACACAGCCATAATCAATTGTAGACATAATATATGAGTTATAGAACAATTTTTTCATGTCATATGTTAGGTAGTAGGAGATCCTTTTCAACAGATTTATTTTTGACACGAGTTTAGTACATGTTTTAGATATATGATTTTTCCAAGATAATGATTCGTCAATATAGATGCCTAGTAACTTTTGTACTTTTACATTTTGAATATCTGTATTATTAATTTGAAGCAACAATGCTGCACACTTTGCTAAAGTTTTATTTGGTTCAATTATCATACAAGTTGAATGAATGGGATTAATAATCATATAATTTATCGTGCACCAATCATTAACATTGTTTAAATCTGTTTGCAATTTAGTCTGAATACACGATATTGTTTTCTTTAATGCACAAAGTGTTGTATCGTCTGCGTACAGATCTACATTGGTGTGCTCAATATACAAATGTATGTCATTTACATATAACAGAAAGAGTAGCGGTCCTAAGATAGAACCCTGCGGTACCCCGGAAATCACAGGAAGAACATTTGAGATTGTGTCACCGACCTTAACTACTTGGCTTCTGTTTGAAAGATAAGACTGAAATAATTTAATGGATGCTTCTGAAAAATGATACAGTCTTAATTTAAACAAGAGGATTTCATGATCGATCAAATCAAAGGCTTTACTAAGATCTAAAAATAGTGATCCTACAATATGTCCTGAGTCTATTTCTTCGAGCCATGTATCAACAATGTGTATAAGTGCCGTTTGACAAGAGTGGTTTTTACGAAAACCTGATTAGCGGGCATATAGAATGGATGTCTTCTTGAAATAGGTAAGCATCCTATTTATTTAGGAATAAATCTTTCAAATATTTTTGATATTGTCGGAAGTATTGAGATAGGTCTGTAATTATTTACATCATCTACACTCAAGTGATATGAAAACGCAACACGGGAATTTCCGCTATATATTGTATGTACAATATGCTGCTTTTAATCGAATGGTACATGGCTACGTAAGACCTTTCCTTTTGGAAAAAATACTAAAACAACAAATAATACAGCAAATAGTATTCCTTCAATGTTTCATTATTCACAGAGTACGCATTTGGCTCAATCATGTGAGCAAACTTAGGATGCAACATTTTGCAAACTATTTACGTTAAATACAGTACTGAACTAGCTCAGTTTTTCAAAGAGCTACTTCAACATTTATGAAGTTCTTGTTACAAAGTGTAGGGTCATTAAAACGTTTACAACATCACAGTTGTGTCCTTTCTCTAGTTAACTGCAACTTTCTTTTTAAAAAACATCTTGGGATTTCTTTGGAATATTATGTGCAATTAAGTGTGCAGTATATACAATATATAGCGGAAATTCCCGTGTTGCGTTTTCATATCACTTGAGTGTATGTTACCATTCCTAGGAATAGGGAGAACAAATGCTTCCTTAAGTTTATCCGGAAAAACTCCGAGACTCAAGCATTTAATTATCAAAGAAGCTATTGGTAAAGTTAACATATCTCTGCATAATTTTATTATTCTAGGACCTATTCCATCTAATCCCGTAGATTTATTTACGTCTAATTTATCAATTATTATTTCTACTTCAAAAGGTGTGATAAGATCAAAATTAAATACTGAAAACTTTAACTTTTCATCTAAAAAATTCCTTAACTTATCAAAGTTTTCTGGTATGTACTTAACTTTGTTTACATTTTTAGAAACATTAACGAAATGCTCATTAAACGCATTCATAATATTTGGGTGTCCTTCAATCACTTCGCCACCGATTACAATTTGTTTAGGTATAGTTAATTCACTGTCAACATTGTTCGAAATTGTTTTGAGATTTTTCCAAATATATGTTGAGTTTTTATTTTTAAGAACAGCTTTGTTGAAAAATATTTTCTTTTCTTTTTTAATTAATGATGTTGTTTTATTTCTCCACATTTTATATTGATCCCACTTTTTTAATTTATGATTTAAAACTCTGAGCGCCCTTGCTCTGTGAATTTCATCATTGTACCATCCTTCATTTTGTTTTAATTGGAGCATGTTCAGCTAAAACAGCATTTATTTGTTTATACAAGAAATTTAATGAATCATTTGGATCAGCAAACATTTCGGAAACTTCAAGACAGCTATTTCGTAAATCAAGACAAAAACTAGTTTCATCAAAATTATTATAACATCTATAGGTCATACGTTTATGTGTATTTTCTTTAATTTGTCCATTCTTAATATTTCTTGTGAATGTAACAGGAAAGTGATCACTAATATACTGACGAGATAAAGAAACTCCTCATCGGGAATTTCCGCTATATATTGTATATACCGCACACTTAATGCCACATAATATTCCAAAGAAATCCCAAGATGTTTTGTAAAACAAAGTTGCAGTTGGTTAGAGAAAGGACACAACTGTGATGTTGTAGACGTTTTAATCACAGTACACTTTATAACAAGAAATTCATAAATATTGAAGTTCCTCTTTGAAAAATTGACTATTTTAGTACTGTTTTTAACGTAAAGAGTTTGCAGAAATTTGCATCCTAAGTTTGCTCATATGCTTGAGCCAAACAGATACTCTGCCAATAATCAAACTTTGAAGAAATACTATTTGCTGCGTTTTGTGTTGTTTTAGTATTTTTTCCGAAAAGAAAGGTCTTACGTAGCCATCTACCATTCGATTAACAGCAGCATAGTGTACATACAATATATAGCGGAAATTCCCAATGAGGCGTTTCTTTATCTCGTCAGTATACAATACGATGGTACATTAATTTCGCTTAAATTTTCTGGATTTGTACTATAAATATTGTCTATTATAGTTGATGAATTGTTTGTTACTCTTGTCGGTGATTTAATAATTTGCGAAAACCCATAATCAAGAACAACAGCATTCCATTTCGTATTTTTGAAACCTTCGCCTGGAAAATATTCAATATTGAAATCACCAATTACATTTGTTTCTAATTTTAAATAATCTACCCGGGCTAATTGTGTTTCGTAATTATCTATCCAAGATTGTGGCGAATCAGGTGGCCTGTAGACAACATTTAGCAAAAATGGTTTGTTATTAGCAACATTGATTTGAATCCACAATGCTTCAATATGAGTAGTTTCAATGTCAGTTCTACGTGAATAACAAATATTATTGGCAATGTAAATCAGTAAACCACCACCCTTCTTACCATTTGCACAATCCATTCTCTCAGTATTATATCCATCAATATGTAAGTCTTTGATGTTGATAGTTTCATTTAAAAACGTTTCATACAAACCTAATATATCAATTGATTTAGACTGATACACCATACATTTCAGTTCATCTAGCTTTGGTAAAATATGCTGTATATTTAATCCTACAACATGTAAACCTTTGTTTTTAAAATTAAATTGAGTTTGTACAACATTATCTTTCAAATATTCATTATCTAATACACTTACACACTGTTCATTATTTGACAATAGCAAAGTATCATCTATAGTGTCAGAATTATTATCTGCAGATGTTGAAACAACCGGCAATTTCCTCGACTCACATAAATTAATCGCATCTTCACAAGAAGATAATTCTAAATTCTCGCAATGTGTACAATTTCTACTGGCACATATGCTTTCAGAATAATTATCTGAATTACTAATTAAAATATCTTCGCTTGACTGCGTTGAGTCGGAAGTTTTATAACAGGATGTATCAACAGTCGATATGGTCAATAAACGTTCCATAGTACAAAGATCACGAGATTCATTAGGTAAATAATCTTGGACGTTTGACTTTAAAACAGAGAATGTATTACAAATACTTACAGATGCAGAATAGAAAACAAGCCCGTCACACAGACAGTACATATTATCACAGTCAGAGCAAATACAATTTAAAACGTCAAACTTGTTCTCACATTTATAAGAGACTGAGCATCTGTCATTGAATTCCTATTTACTGTTATGCCAACAGTCACGTGTGCTATGATTGTCACGTCCACAATTCCAGCAGTGACTGTTTCCAAGATTCCGCTGGCGTGTGCCATAACCTCGATATATGTCCACGTGATCGCGCTGTCGACTGCCAAACACGTTTTCGTCTGCATAATCTCTTCGAGAACTTTTCACGTGATCATGATGATTTTCCGTCCGATGCACCGCGTGCTCTGAAGCTCATTGGTAAACGTCACGTGTTTGCTCGCTTGTCTGCCAAACTGGTTTTCTTCGGCAACATCTCTACTAGAGAGTTTCACGTGACAACTATGGTTTCCCGCCCAATTCTCCGCAAGCTGTACGGTACCACTACGCTTTAGAATAGACAGTGATTTGTTTATAACGTGTAAAAATGTTCTAGTGCCGTCGTTGCTAAGGTGTATGCCATCCCGCTTAACAGCACTACCATTTCCATAAACAAATGAGGAGAAACAGTCAATGAAATGCGCTGAGGATCCATCGCAAATTTCTTTGATGATGTCATTAACTGGCTTGACTTCAACATCTGTACGGGGACACATTGTACAGATATAAATTGTACAATTTTCTTTCTTCAATTACTCGCAAATGTCGGCAATATCCTTATAAAAAGTGTTCATCGGCTTCTTTTCGGCAGCATCGTTTCCGCCTATGTACAGTATCACTGTGGAGTACTGGCCAATGTCTGTTTCTTGAAGTGTGTGCATCGGTCGAGTTGTTGTAGCACCTCTTAATGTTTTTATATCAACAGTCGTCATCAATCCACGCCGATTTACGCCTTTTAAAATGGAATCCCCGATTACAAGTGTTTTTGTTTTTCTAGTTTTTG
The DNA here is from genome assembly GCA_037043455.1 of Cyrtodaria siliqua. NCBI lineage: Eukaryota > Metazoa > Mollusca > Bivalvia > Adapedonta > Hiatellidae > Cyrtodaria > Cyrtodaria siliqua. The sequence goes on from JAWPHD010005036.1 coordinate 17,909, forward strand.
AATCTGACGGATGGTTTACAATGGCATTCCTGCTACGAATTGGTGTATGCTCACCTCTTTCGGGTTGAAGAACTGTGGACGACGAGTTATTTATAATGTCATTGCCGTCAAGATATGGCGTTGGATCCCTTCTTTCGGTTTGAAGATGAGTGGATGTGGATGTAGTGTCCGCTCTGGATGTTGGTCGTTCATTCTTTGATTTTTGATAATCAGAGATTGATTGCAGTCTTCTTTGTAGTACTTCAGTTGATTTGCAAACTTTAGCCTCAATTTCTTTATTACACTCACTCACAGTGTCAATTTGTCTTTGAGTACATTGCGCAATTACCGAGTTTTGCGTTTTTATGCTTTTTATCTCATCACGAATAACAGATAGTTGTGATAAATATGTTTGTATATGCACATTTAGGCAACTTTTTAGCTGAGTTACCTCCTCTTGAATACCTAGTATTTCATTGACAGACTCATATGCAGAAAAAATTTCATCACAACTTTGTGCAGTTTTATCACACACTAAGGTCAGTTCATCTTTCTGCGTTGACACACAACGATTGTGTTTAAGGCGCATTTCTTCCGTGCTTCTCTCTGTGGCATACACTTGTTTCACTAGAGTGGTATAATCATCATCCTCATCAAAACTGACGGACACGGAATTAGGATAGTTTTCTATAACACATGTTTTCCTTAGAAGTGTGCAGCCATGTTCATCATTAGCATCATCTCCATCATCAAACAAGTCGCAAAGCGATTCTGACAAATTTTCAATGCGGTCAGAAGGTTCCATATCACACCCGATTTCAGCCTCTACTAGGCATTGTATTTTTGGCAAGTCTGTTTCTGTGAGGATGCGCTGATGTTTGCCGTTGACTAATGCCGAAAATGTAGTGTGGTATAAATTTAATGTGTATAAATGCTTCCTACCTTCTAGTAGCTTATACTTGTTTCCCACTAGAATACCTTTCTTGTCCAAAACTGGAATCTGATGGCAAACGATATTACTCCTCTCTTCGTTATAGGAAGCGAAAGCTGCAGATTTAACATTTTTGTATGTATCAGTGTATCGGCATTCAAATTAATCCGAATTCCTCCTCCCGTCTCTTCAATTTGAATATTTTCTCTGTTTGTTGCTTTTTCTTTCTTTTTTGTAGCTTTCCCTTGATTTAAATCGTAATCTCTACATTCACGAAGTTCATCGCCTCCCGTTTCATCACTCATTTTTTCATATGCCTTTGCAGTTTTCTCAAGAAAAATATATCAGTCAATACAGTTTGTATACCACTATTAAATAATCAAAGTTTAAACTTGTTTGTTTCCATTTCTTTTCAAAATATTTGATATGAAAATGTTCGGCAAACTGCATTCCGTCGAATTATGAAAGCTTTATATATATTTAGCGCTTATTTTAGTAAATATTAATTATATTTAATTATTTTTAACGCAGCGTAAACAAAGTTTACATCCGCCGGATGTGACGTCATGTATTTAAATAATCATCCACACAAAATGAAACTGAATGACAAGATCAATTCGATCAAAACCTATAAGAATAACACAAATACAATGAAAAGTAATAGTCATACTATTAACATTGATCGAAAACAATATGAAAGTATACAATAAAATTGTTATTGAATTTGTATGACTAAATATTACTTGGAACTCGTTGTTTTGGCGCAAGCTCGTCGTCCTTTGCCTAAACAACTCGTTCCAAGTAATATTTAGCCATACATTGTACAAATTCAATAACCTATATTATTGAAGACATCATGGATTGGTAGCCTTTAAATAAAACAAAAAACATTTCTTAATTTATACCACAATCAAAATATTTTTTTTGAACCAAAAGACTGGTGCAGTTTGAATACCGGTATTTTATGACATGTATTTTGTTTTATATTGATGTACCAGTAAAGCGTAATACAAATCGTTTACCGATTTTATATTCAAGTCTAATGCTTAACGACTTTAAGATAAATTTCCATAAATGGATTGTACATTATAACAACGTCATTTGCAACTGAATAATCAGAATGTGAAATGCATATTGCCCGTGCATTTTATAAAGTGGCATACTGCGTATCGTTAATTGAAAGGTTATCTTATGCATCTGTTACATGCGTTTATGGGTTTATTTCTATATTTGTTTTCTATCGATGGTTAATTACAATTACAATACACACTTTAAAAAGGACCGGAGGCGAACTGGAAGATGTGTCAATTTAAATATAATTAAGACCATCTGCATGTGCGTCCGTTTCATATAAATCGTGCCAGTCACGAAATTATGCCTTCTGTTCGTAGGCAAAATGCAATATTTTAAAGACAAACTTGCCGATTAGGCGATACTAAAATAAAATGTTTTGCCAATAAAATGTTATTACATTCTCTAATCTGCACTTCCGTTCATACGTATTTTATGATAAAGCAATTTAAAACCGATGCAGTAACATTTATTGAAATGCAAATAGCTATTTGCCTTGTCTAACTGAATAAACACACGTCTGCAAAATTGATATTTAAATATATTTGATATTTAAATATAATGCGAGTAAATCATACTTCAGATAAAAAATGAATTGATACACATCAATTTAACTTGCGTTTAAAATATTTTAAAATGTTTTAAATTATGAATAAACAGTGCAAACAAATACAAACATTAGCAATAAAGATATAAAAATAAAACAGGAAGAGCAGCATTCAAAGACCACATTAACAAGTTCTTTTTTCACGAAACCATGTACTAAACACTTTAATAGGTTTCCAAATGTCCATTATCATACACTTTTTTAATGTGTTTAATTTGTCAATAATTAGCTATGTTTAGGTGCTGACATACGATCGTATTCATAATTATGGCAATCCAATCTGTCAGTGGCACAGTGGAATATTTTTACACAGCTGATATTGATGAATAGGCATATTCGACAATAGAAATTGGTTTAATTATGCAAACAGCGCAGATTTAGTTTTGCAGTTTGTGCTTAATAATAAATAACACAGAATCTAGGCGTCTTTGAAAGTTCAAAGTTGTTGCAGTTGTCAATCGCGTAGACGCTGTGCTGCGCGCAACTTGCTTATCAAACCAACCTGAATGTACACGTAGATGCTGTTATTGTCTTCTTACGTCAGACTTACGAAACACAAACTGCATAATGCATGTATGCAGAGTATTAAACAAGTACGAAAACGGAGCAAAATCTAACAAGGTTTGTGGATCCTCGAAATAAGCCGACTCAACATATAAGATAAAGTGTAACATAATCTAGGACTGACTTCGGTTACGATACCTACACCTGTTATGCTACAATGATTATATCATACTCATACCTGAATACAATAATTGTTTATTCCCAATATTATTAGTTAATTGCACGTATTGCGTATATAAGAATCAGTCGAAAAGCAGTAGTCGTATTACTTACTGGCCCTTTGCGGTTGTGAGCGCAATCCTTGTGTCTTTAAGGTAAGATGTCGCTTAAATGAGAAAACAGATCCATATAGAAAACGCAGCACCACACGCACTATTACAGCATGAACGCACTGTGCTATAAACTAAACATATTCTAGTCTATGAACAGGACAATGCATAAAAAAGAGTGTTGACGGCAGATGTTTCTAGAGATTAAGAGCCCTACCTAAAATATCTTCGTTTCGATTTGGTTCATACTCTCAGTAACGCAGGCATTACCATGATTACAAAATCATTACACATGACTTAAGGCGCTGACGCCTGATAAATACAGAATAAATACTGATAAGGTAGATCCTTTGAGAGCAACAAACACAACCAAGAGAATAAATTAGCAGAGTCGGTTTTATTGAGTCGGTTCATGAGAGGTAATGTTAGAAGCAACACCTCTCACGTCCTTGCGATTGTTATTTGTTTCGAGTGCATGTTTTTGATAGACTGTTTTCTGTGAATGCTACATATCCGGTTTGACATTTATACCTAATCTGACATCCTTCGATTCCTGCATTTTAAGTTTCAGGGATAGAAAAGAAGGGTGTTTTAAAAAAACTCAAGCATATATATAATCAAGGATGGAACTCGACAAGAGTATTTTTTTAGAATATAAAATTTACAGAATTGAATGATAATAAAATGCAAAGTGTAGCCTTAGTGTTGGTGACCGACAACATTTTCATTCGGATTGTGCTATTGTTATTCAATCTTATGTTTACGTATTTAAATATTTTTATTAAAATAGGATCATAAAACTATGGGAAATATAAAGGACTTCCAATTAGTTTTATAAATGCTAATACGCGAATGTACGTCCATACGATAGTACCTTGAACAGAAATTCACCAACGTGGATGCCCACACAAATAAAAGAAACCACAGCAGATTCTTGTAAATTTAAAGCTCTTTATGTATGCCTTGTATGTAAAGCATTCCCGTTCACATAACTTGTCAATGTTTGAATTAAGTGTATACCTTATTCAGTTATTTTAAGCGTGTATTATGCTTAACGTATATTGTTATGTGTTTCTGCTAATCCAACCATTCTTGATAATATTCTTAGACTTAAGCCCTAGTATGCAAATTTCAATCACAAATAGTTCTATAAGTTTCAAGTATAAATAGTCATAACAAGCTGCTAAGTATACATATGATTTATACTCATATATAGAAACTCATACGTTTGTTTATCTTTGAAAGTCATGGGAATATTTATGAAGGAAATTTGAGTACTTGAGCTAAAGTCTAAAAATAATTTGAAGAATGGTTGGTGAATTCCAGGCCAGATCTTTCTAGAGATTAGAGCCCTACCTAAAATATCTTCGTTTCGATTTGGTTCATCTTATGGATTGTCCGCATTGATCACGACGTAATACCTCTGAATTTCCCTCTTAATGTCAATCATTAGATTAAAGACAACAAATACATATCCAGTGGTCGAAACGACTAGTGTCGGAAAGCCTCTCGCCGACAGGGCAATGGACTAAGGGCCAACACAACCGATAATTCTAAGTCAGATTACTCTATATTTAATGTGGTAAATTTACCCAAATTGAATGATGATAATAAAATGCAAAGTGTTGCATTAATGTTGGTGACTCGACAACATTTGCACTCGGATTGTGCTATTGTTATTCAATCTTAAATTTAAGTGTTTGAATATTTTTATTTAAATAGATCCATAGGAAATAAAAAGAACATCCGACTATTTTTATGAATGCTAATCCGCAAAAGTACATCGACAACATAGTGCTTGAATAAAACCACACCAACGTTGATGCCCACAAAAATATATGAAACCACAGTAGACCCAGTAAACGTTAAGCTCATTATATATGCCTTAGATCATTTATATTGTAAAGCATTCTCATTTACATAACTGTTCACAATTTGAATTAAGTGTTTACATTATTAACGAGTTATGTTAAGCGTGTATTATGCTTATAATATATTTTTATGTGTTTCTGCTAACCCTTTCTTTCTAGTTATTAAGTGTTCTACCTTAAAATATCTGCGTTTTGATGTGTGTTCAATATAAGTTGGTTGGTCGGCATTGATCGTGACGTCATACCTGAATATCACTCTTAACGGCAGTCATTAGATTAGCACATTAATAACGTTATATTCATATATTATTATGTTTTGCATTTGAATGTTATTGAGTAGTTTTGTTATATTGTCTACCAATGTTTAAATGAAGGGTCTACGTTAATTATTGTATATACATATAAAGCAATCTCATACCTGTTCAGTACTATGTACATAATAATTGATTATCATAAACGAACGCCATAATTTTCTTCTTTAAAAAGCAAAACAATTGGCATAATAAAATATAATATTGATAAAAAGAAAACAATTCAAAATAAATGCATACAATTTTGAGATAAATAACAACAAATAAATATCCAATGGTCGAAACGACTAGGGTCGGAAAGCCTTAAGGTCAATGGACTAACTGGTTCAGAGCCATCACAACCGATAATTCAAATCAGATTACTCTGAACTCGTTTTTCCTATATGCAGGAACTACGTTTAGAAAAACATCAGAATGTCACTGACACTGGATATGTTAGTATTAACCATAGAGCAGAATATATATATAACAGTATTTGGATAGCAATCGTGGTAAGGATTAACACCATTAGTATATAACAATGTAGTTATAGTAAAGGAAAAAAGAAACGGAACTCGGGAATTTCCGTTATATAATGTACATACTGCACACTTAATTCCACTACGTACTATTAGAGAGGAATCCCTAGATGCTTTGTAAAAAAAGCAGTTTCAGCAATTTAGTGAAAATGCTTTTTAATCACAGTACACTAAACACGTGTATTTTATGACACCCGTTACTGTATCGTTTATTTGTCATATCTGTCATGATGATTGCTATAAAACCATAAAATGGAATATGTGTTCTCTAAAGTCATTAAAAAAAGAAGCGTATATAAATGAATTCACAATAAGCACTATCTCTATGTGAAGTCTTATTTTTCTATAGTATTTGAGTTTATTGAAGACATCATGGATTGGTAACCTTGAAATAAAACAAAAAAAAAGTCTTAATTTATACCACAATCAAAAGATTTGTTCTGAACCAAACCACTCGTGCAATTTGAATACCGGTATTTTATGACATGTATTTTATTTTATATTGATGTAACAGTGAAACGTAATACAAATCGTTTACTGATTTTATATTCAAGTCTAATGCTTAACGACTTTAATATACATTTCCATAAATGGATTGTAAATTATAACAACGTCATTTGCAACTGTACAATCATAATGTTAAATGCATATTGCCCGTGCATTTTATAAAGTGGCAGACTGCGTATCGTTAATTGAAAGGTTATCTTAATGCATATGTTACATGCGTTCATGGGTGTATTTCTATATTTGTTTTCTATCGATGGTTAATTACAATTACAATACACACTTTTAAAAGGACCGGAGGCGAACTGGAAGACGTACCAATTTAAATATCAATAAAACCATCTGCATGTGCGTCCGTTTCATATAAAATGTGCCAGTCACGAAATTATGCCCTCTGTTCGTTGGCAAAATGCAATATTTTAAAGACAAACTTGCCGATTAGGCGATTCTAAAATAAAATGTTTTGCCAATAAAATGTTATTACGTTCTCTAATCTGCACTTCCGTTCATACGTATTTTACGTATTTTATGATAAAGCAGTTTAAAACCGATGCAGTAACATTTATTGAAATGCAAATAGCTATTTGCCTTGTCTAACTGAATAAACACACGTCTGCAAAAATGATATTTAAATATAATGCGAGTAAATCATACTTCAGATAAAAAATGAATTGATACACACATCAATTTAATTTGCGTTTAAAATATTTTAAAACGTTTTAAATTATGAATAAACAGTGCAAACAAATACAAACATTAGCAATATAGATATAACAATCGAACAGGAAGAGCAGCATTCAAAGACCACATAAACAAGTTATTTTTTCACGAAATCCTGTACTAAACACTATAATAGGTTTCCAAAGGTCCATTATCATACTCTTTTTTAATATGTTTAATTTGTCAATAATTAGCTATGTTTAGGTGCTGACATACGATCGTAGTCATAATTATGGCAATCCAATCTGTCAGTGGCACAGTGGAATATTTGTACACAGCTGATATTGATGAATACGCATATAAAGATTATTATGATTAATAGAAATTGGTTTAATCATGCAAACAGCGCAGATTTAGTTTTGCAGTTTGTGCTTAATAATAAATAACACAGAATCTAGGCGTCTTTGAACGTTCAACTTTGTTGCAGTGGTCCTGTTCGCGTAGACGCTGTGCTGCGTACAACTTGGTTATCAAACCAACCCGAATGTACAATTAGATGCTGTTATTGTCTTCTTACGTCAGACTTACGAAACACAAAATGCATAATGCATGTATGCAGAGTATCAAACAAGTACGAAAACGGAGCAAAATCTAACAAGGTTTGTGGATCCTCGAAATAAGCCGACTCAACATATAAGATAAGGTGTAACATAATCTAGGACTGACTTCGGTTACGATACCTACACCAATTGATTATATCATACTTAGACCTGTATACAATAAGTGTTTGTTACCAATAGTATTAGTTATGTGCACGTATTCTGTATCTAAGAATCAGTCGAAAAGCAGTAGTCGTATTACTTATTGGCCCTTTGCGGTTGTGAGCGCAATCCTTGTGTCTTTAAGGTCGGATGTCGCTTAAATGAGAAAACAGATCCATATAGAAAACGCAGCACCACACGCACTATTACAGCATGAACGCACTGTGCTATAAACTAAACATATTCTAGTCTATGAACAGGACAATACATAAAAAAGAGTGTTGAGGGCAGGATTACCGACTTGGAACGTCCAATAGTCATTACGGCCTACTAGATTAGCTTAATTCGATTATATATATACACGATTATATATGTACACTACCTCGCTATGCTCATGTCTTCCTCACCCAAACTGACAAGGCGGCACTATGTTGCGTGTATTACCACTCATGAATACACTCAATGCAACCGAGAATACTGCTTCTGTCATTGACACTTGTTTTCGATCCTTGCTTCTAATGGATCGCCTTTCAGTATTTTTAGACAAAATAAATCAATATTATTCCTTAAGAGACATACCTATGTATCAACCGTACCCTTACACGGACAGATTAAAAATAGATTGCAGCCTTCAGACACGACAATAAACCCGTGATGTTATGTTTATAATAAAATAAATAAAAACGAGTATGCTACTTTCTTATCTTGTTTTTGTTTGTTGTTTCCAAAAGATACTCCTTACTGTGTTTATTAACCTTGAAATCAATAAAATGATTCTGCAATACTCTCAGTAACGCAGGCATTACCATGATTACAAAATCATTACACATGACTTAAAGCGCTGACGCCTGATAAATACAGAATAAATACTGATAAGGTAGATCCTTTGAGAGCAACAAACACAACCAAGAGAATAAATTAGCAGAGTCGGTTTTATTGAGTCGGTTCATGAGAGGTAATGTTAGAAGCAACACCTCTCACGTCCTTGCGATTGTTATTTGTTTCGAGTGCATGTTTTTGATAGACTGTTTTCTGTGAATGCTACATATCCGGTTTGACATTTATACCTAATCTGACATCCTTCGATTCCTGCATTTTAAGTTTCAGGGATAGAAAAGAAGGGTGTTTTAAAAAAACTCAAGCATATATATAATCAAGGATGGAACTCGACAAGAGTATTTTTTTAGAATATAAAATTTACAGAATTGAATGATAATAAAATGCAAAGTGTAGCCTTAGTGTTGGTGACCCGACAACATTTTCATTCGGATTGTGCTATTGTTATTCAATCTTATGTTTACGTATTTAAATATTTTTATTAAAATAGGATCATAAAACTATGGGAAATATAAAGGACTTCCAATTAGTTTTATAAGTGCTAATACGCGAATGTACGTCCATACGATAGTACCTTGAACAGAAATTCACCAACGTGGATGCCCACACAAATAAAAGAAACCACAGCAGATTCTTGTAAATTTAAAGCTCTTTATGTATGCCTTGTATGTAAAGCATTCCAGTTCACATAACTTGTCAATGTTTGAATTAAGTGTATACCTTATTCAGTTATTTTAAGCGTGTATTATGCTTAACGTATATTGTTATGTGTTTCTGCTAATCCAACCATTCTTGATAATATTCTTAGACTTAAGCCCTAGTATGCAAATTTCAATCACAAATAGTTCTATAAGTTTCAAGTATAAATAGTCATAACAAGCTGCTAAGTATACATATGATTTATACTCATATATAGAAACTCATACGTTTGTTTATCTTTGAAAGTCATGGGAATATTTATGAAGGAAATTTGAGTACTTGAGCTAAAGTCTAAAAATAATTTGAAGAATGGTTGGTGAATTCCAGGCCAGATCTTTCTAGAGATTAGAGCCCTACCTAAAATATCTTCGTTTCGATTTGGTTCATATTATGGTTTGTCCGCATTGATCACGACGTAATACCTCTGAACACATAAATATCCAGTGGTCGAAACGACTAGTGTCGGAAAGCCTCTCGCCGAAAGGGCAATGGACTAAGGGCCAACACAACCGATAATTCTAAGTCAGATTACTCTATACGAGGGTGCTTCAAAAAGTTCTGTCACTAGGCATTTATCCTTTGAACTGGATATTACACTGAGACAAAGTAGTGTATTTATAGTACTACTGGGTTCGCTTTCTTCAATTCCAAAACAAAAATGAAAAATTTCCGGTTATTTATACCCCTGAATTACCTCCGCCTACCACACCTTTTGGATACTGACATCTCTGAAAATGTCCTTTTTACAAAACGTTGTAAAAATTATTTGAATAATTCTATGCTTTTAAATTTTCATGTACGCCATCTGTTGTTATTCGCCCATAATCCATGAAAATGATTTTCGAGAATTCAGAAAGGTCTTGCTGCAAACCAGATATGAGTGAATGCATATCCCTTAATTTTAGCAGAAATAACACTGATTTTCTTCATATTGTTTACGGAAATGTTATAATATCTTTTAAATGTCGTAATTATTCTCATAGTATTACTATGTTTTCATTTTTTTTTACAAATCCTAGTCCTTCAGTGTTTACATTTCATATTCAACACATCATTGTAGAATTTTGTACACGGTTTAGTGAAAATATTGATCATCCAAAAACACTATTTCAGAAGACTGCCCTTCCATTTAATGTCCATTTATCATTAAATTAATTGTACACGTTAGCTAAAAATGTTAATTTCTAAGACAATGCCTTTTCATCTACCATGCTTAAATTCTGAATCTTGTAATGCACAGATATAACTGGTAATGTATGAGAAATTTCAAAGGTCTTCGACAAGTACTTAAAGAGAAACAGGCATTTAAAATAGTAACAATTAACATACCTGAAAAAAAGCCTCAGTATGTATAAGTGATGTGTATTAAATGTTCAATAACTTTCGTCACACAAAAGATACAGCATTCATTTTACCATCAATGGAATGGTAATCAAACTTTCTTTCATTTGGTACCAAACATCAACACTCACAACGAGCAGATAATTGTTAAAACGCTCTAGTGACAGAACTTATTGAATGACCCTCGTATGCAATGTGGTAAATTTACCCAAATTGAATGATGATAATAAAATGCAAAGTGTTGCATTAGTGTTGGTGACTCGACAGCATTTGCACTCGGATTGTGCTATTGTTATTCAATCTTATATTTAAGTGTTTTAATATTTTTATTTAAATAGGATCATAGGAAATAAAAAGAAAATCCGACTATTTTTATGAATGCTAATCCGCAAAAGTACATCGACAAGATAGTGCTTGAATAAAACCACACCAACGTTGATGCCCACAAAAATATATGAAACCACAGTAGACCCAGTAAACGTTAAGCTCATTATATATGCCTTAGATAATTTATATTGTAAAGCATTCTCATTTACATAACTGTTCACAATTTGAATTAAGTGTTTACATTATTAACGAGTTATGTTAAGCATGTATTATGCTTGAAATATATTTTTATGTGTTTCTGCTAACCCTTTCTTTCTAGAGATTATGAGTTCTACCTTAAAATATCTGCGTTTTGATGTTTGTTCAATTTATGTTGGTTGGTCGGCATTGATCGTGACGTCATACCTGAATATCACTCTTAACGGCAGTCATTAGATTAGCACATTAATAACGTTATATTAATATATTATTATGTTTTGTATTTGAATGTTATTGAGTAGTTTTGTTATATTGTCTACCAATGTTTAAATGAAGGGTCTACGTTAATTATTGTATATACATATAAAGCAATCTCATACTTGTTCTGTACTATGTACATAATAATTGATTATCATAAACGAACGACATAATTTTCTTCTTTAAATAACAAAACACCTGGCATAATAAAATATAATATTTATAAAAACAAAACAATTCAAAATTTTGAGACAAAAAACAACAAATAAATATATACTGCACACTTAATTCCACTACGTACTATTTCAGAGAAATCCCTAGATGCTTTGTAAAAAAGGAGTCTCAGCTAGTTAGTGAAAATACTTTTTAATCACAGTACAGGGTATAACACGAATTTCATCAATTCTGAAGTTCCGCTTTGAAAATTTGCGCCATTTCAGTACTGTATTCAGTGTAAAGAGATTGCAAACGTTTACATCCTTGCTCACCGGTTTGAGCCAAACGCGTATTCTATCAATAGTGAAACCTTGAAGAAATAACAGTTGGTGTTTTATTTTAGTATTTTTTTTCCCGAAAAGAAAAATCTAATGCAGACATGTATCATTCGATTAGAGTAGCATAGTATAACAAGAATATATAGCGAACATTTCCGAGTTGCGTTTCTGTTTTCCTTTAGTATACTTTTTTTGATTGTGATTATCGTATATTACATTTTACATCAGTTGATATTACGTAAGCATGTCAATGACATTTACCGTTGTGACAGTACTGTGTAATTGTAACTGTAACATCCAGCTGGAGTAAGAATGAAGGTAACATTAATTGGCAAACCCGCCTACGACTTCATGGTACAAAACCGCAGTAATGTCAGTGAATTTATATAAACATGTGTATTTTATGACACCCGTTACTGTATCGTTTATTTGTCATATCTGTAATTGCCATAAAACCAAAAAATGGAATATATGTTCTCGAAAGTCATTAAAAAAACAAGCGTATATAAATGAATTCACATGAAGCACTATCTATATGTGCAGTCTTATTTTCAGTAGTATTTGAGTTTATTGTAAGACAGAGTGATGTATCATGAGTACATACAGGGAGACTCATTAAGATCGGACCAATTTTACACGGAATAGAATACGCATTTCGCATTGCAAATAAATAAAGAAATCATAGATTGGTAGCCTTGAAATAAAACAAAAACACATTTCTTACTTTATACCACAATAAATAGATTTCTTCTGAACCAAACCACTGGTGGAATTTGAATACCGGTATTTAATGACATGTATTTTGTTTGATATTGATATACCAGATCAAACATGTCCCTCGCAGTGGAAGACGTGGTGGAGGCGTAGCACTTATATACAGGGCCACTATAGACATCCGTATAGTAGAATCAAGTCGTGATAGTAACTTCTCTAATTCTGAGTTCATGGACTGTAATATGACCATAAATGCTACTCCTTACGTCTAGCAGTGATATATAGGCCACCACCAACACGAGAAAATGGTCTCAAAACAAGTGACTTTCTTGAACACAAATGGCCAGTGTTTCTATCCAGATATGCAACTATAGATAAGAACATCATAATTGTTGGTGATCTTAACTTCCACTAAGCCAATCCCACAGATAGGGATTCTGCCAGATTCATCAGTGCTCTTGACTCGTGTGGTATGCGGCAGCATGTCAGTGAACCCACACATTTTGGTGGACATACGTTAGATGTTGTGATCACTAGAGATACTGAGAGCATAGTTTCTAATGTAGAAGTTACTGATCCCGGCCTGTCTGATAATTCTGGAAAAGTAGCGCGTGACCATCTCGCAGTAACTTTTAGTGTTAAAGCGGCAAGACCTGCCCCTGTCAGCAAGACTGTATCTTTCAGAAAAAATCGCTCTAAAAACATTGATTCCTTTAAAACTGATATCGAAACATCAGAAACTCTACACGATGCCTTAAAATGCATAGACCTTGATGATCTCGTCAATGTGTACACGGATGTACTGTCAGCACTAATCAACAAGCATGCTCCGTTACGTACGAAGACAATTATTCTCAGGCCATCTTGTCCTTGGTTTAATGAGGAACTACATGACGCTAAACACTGTAAACGTAAGCTGGAATGACAATGGCGTAAAACCAAACTAACAGTTCACCACGAAATCTACAAAAACCAATGTGCAAAAATTAATAAACTACTTAAACAAGCTAGAGTCAGTTATTACTCTGACAAAATAGAATCCTGTGGACATGACCAAAAAAGTATCATTAAGGTAACCAAACATCTGTTAGGCGCTTCAAATGATATCATATTACCCTCCAACAATTCATCTAAGAAACTGGCACAGGATTTCAGTGACTTTTTCATAAACAAAATAGAAACCATTAGATGCGATATATTTTCAGGAAATCATTCTGGTTCCAATTCCATGAATATTGACTCGGTTCAGGTACCACTAGAAAATCATCTGACAGAATTTACTCCTGCTACATCCAAGGAAGTGGAACGAATAATCCTACAATCTCCGAATAAATCGTGTGAATTAGATCCAATACCAACATGGTTGTTGAAATCATGTCTTGATGAACCTTTATCTATTCTGACGAAGATCATCAACTCATCTCTACACTCGGCATACGTACCAAAGACATTTAAAAGTTCACGTATAAGACCTCTATTAAAAAAGCCAACCCTTGATCAAAACACTCTTAAAAACTACAGACCTGTGTCAAATCTCCCATTTATGTCAAAGGTGTTAGAGAAGGTAGTCGACAAACGTTTGGAACAGCATTTGTCCCTTAACGATCTTCACGAGAAATATCAGTCGGCGTACAAAAAGTGTCACACTACCGAAACTGCTTTACTCAAAGTCCAGAGTGACATCCTCCAGTCTTTAGACCAGAACAAGGTTACTATCTTAGTATTACTGGATCTCTCTGCTGCATTTGACACCATCGATCATAGCACACTACTCTATCGCCTTGAACATGACTTTGGAATAGCCGGTAAGCCACTTGCATGGATGACATCCTATCTAAGTGATCGTTATCAAACTGTGTGCATTGACGGCGAACTATCCAATTCAGTGCTTATGAAATACAGTGTACCACAAGGATCGGTTTTGGGGTCCAAAAACTATATCATGTATACCAAACCCGTAGGGGCAATTTGTAGAAACCATGGACTAAATCATCATTTCTATGCTGATGACTCTCAGCTATACTTATCATTTGAACCTTTAGACAAAATTTCTCAAGTTGAAGTTATACGGCGAGTTGAAGCCTGTCTCAATGATATTGTCTCCTGGATGCACCACACTATGCTAAAACTAAATGCAGACAAAACAGAACTTATATTGTTTTACTCCAAGCGTAATGTGGAGTGTATATCTGACATATATATTAAAGTTGGAGACTCTGAGATAAAACCATCATCATGTGTTAGAAATCTGGGAGCATTTCTCGATTCCAAAATGGACATGGAACAACAGGTGAATGCTGTTTGTAGGTCGTGTTACGCCCAGTTACGACAAATAGGTCACATTAGACAATATCTAATCATTGATGCAACCAAAACCCTTGTAAATTCCCTTGTTACATCCAGACTTGACTATTGTAACTCCCTGCTTAGCGGTCTACCTAAGACAATTTTGAACAAACTTCAAACAGTTCAAAATACAGCAGCTCATATCATTACTAGGAAATCTCGTTTCGACCACATCACACCAGTGTTAAAGGAGCTTCACTGGCTCCCAGTGCAATACCGGATTGACTTTAAAATATTGAGTCACATCTATAAAGCCTTAAATGACCAATCTCCAAGCTACATCAAACACATGTTAAAGGTGTATAGACCACAGCGTGACTTAAGATCCCAAAATGACACTCTGACTCTTGTAGTACCAAGATCTCGTACAGTTACATACGCTGACCGTAGCTTTGCAACTACTGCTCCAAAGTTGTGGAACGCGCTTCCAGTGGGAATCCGGAATTCCAACACACTTGACTCTTTTAAGAGATCACTGAAAACTCATTTCTTTTTAATGATATATAGTGGCTGATGTGTATTTTAAGCTGGACTATTTCATAAATGATTACCATTGTTTTATCATCTTATTATGACAGTACTATTTTTTTAAACATGAATTTTAATTTTAGTCAGTATAATAATAATGTCTTAACTTTATCTTAGCAATATAATCTATATGTTGTTTTATATTTTACCACTAAATATTTTCGCATATCTTAGAGTTAATACATGTATTGTTCTTTTTTAGTTTTGACTGTGTGTGAATGAATTATTGTTTTACTTGTAAAGCACTTTTGAACGTATGTTATATATGAAAAGAGTGCTATATACATATGGTATAATAATAATATGTAACAGTAAAACGTAATACAAATCGTATACTGATTGTATAATCAAGTCTAATGCTTAACGACTCTAATATAAATTTCCATAAATGGACTGTAAATTATAACAACGTCATTTGCAACTGTACAATCAGAATGTGAAATGCATATTGCCCGTGCATTATTAAAATGGCAGACTGCGTATCGTTAATTGAAAGGTTATCTTAATGCATATGTTACATGCGTTCCTGGGTGTTTTTCTATATTTGTTTTCTATCGATGGTTAATTACAATTACAATAAACACTTTTAAAAGGACCGGAGGCGAACTGGAAGACGTACCGATTTAAATATCAATAAAACCATCTGCAGGTGCGTCCGTTTCATATAAAATGTGCCAGTCACGAAATTATGCCTTCTGTTCGTTGGCAAAATGCAATATTTTAAAGACAAACTTGCCGATTAGGCGATTCTAAAATAAAATGTTTTGCCAATAAAATGTTATTACGTTCTCTAATCTGCACTTCCATTCATACGTATTTTATGATAAAGCAATTTAAAACCGATGCAGTAACATTTATTGAAATGCAAATAGCTATTTGCCTTGTCTAACTAAATAAACACACGTCTGCAAAATTGATATTTAAATATAATTAATATAGTCATACTTCAGATAAAAATGAATTGATACACAGATCAATTTAATTTGCGATTAAAATATTTTAAAACGTTTTAAATTGTGAATAAACAGTGCAAACAAATACAAACATTAACAATATAGATATAAAATTCAAACACGAAAAGCAGCATTCAAGGACCACATTAACAAGTTCTTTTTTCACGAAACCATGTACTAAACCCTATAGTAGGTTTAATATGTTTAATTTGTCAATAATTAGCTATAGGGTAATTATCTCGATGCATAGCCGCCTCCTCGATTTTGATGAAAATGCATATTCGACACTAGAAATTGTTTAATCATGCAACCAGCGCAGGTTTAGTTTTGCAGCTTGTGCTTAATAATAAATAACACAGAATCTAGGCGTCTTTGAACGTTTAACGTTGTAACTCATATGTTGCAGTTGTCCTGTTCGCGTAGACGCTGTGTTGCATGCAACTTGATTATCAAACCTGAATGTACACGCAGATGCTGTTATTGTCTACTTAGGTCAGACTTACGAAACACACAAAATACATAAAGCATGTATGCATAGTATTAAACAAGTATGAAAACGTAGCAAAATCTAACATGGTTTGTGGATCTTCGAAATAAGCCGACTCAACTTATAAGATAAGATGTAACATAATCTAGGACTGACTTCGGTTACGATACCTACACCTGTTATGCTACAATGGATTATCTCTTACTTAGGCCTGAATACAATAAGTGTTTTTCCCAATATTATAAGTCAATTGCACTTATTCTGTATCTAAAAATCAGTCGAAAAGCAGTAGTCGTATTACTTACTTGCCCTTTACGGTTGTGATTGAAATCCTTGTGTCTTTAAGGTAAGATGTCGCTTAAATAAGAAAACAGTGATATATAGAAAGCACAGCACCACACGCACTATTACAGCATGATCGCACTGTGCTATAAATTAAACAGATTATAGTCTATCAACAGGACAATACATAAAACAAAGAGTGTTGAGGGCAGGATTACCGACTTGGAACGTCCAAAAGTCATTGAGGCCTACTAGATTGGCTTAATTCGATTATATATGTACACTACCTCGCTATGCTCATGTCTTCCTCACCAAAAATTATAAGGCGGCACTGTGTTGCGTGTATTACCACTCATGAATAGACTCAATGCAACCGAGAATGCTGCTTCTCTCATTGACACTTGTTTCCGACAGTTGCTTCGAATGGATCGCCTTTCAGTATTTCTAATAAAAATAAATCAATATTCCTTGAGAGACATACCTATGTATCAACCGTACCCTTACACAGATTAAACATAGATTGCAGCCTTCAGGCACGACAATAAACCCGTGATGTTATGTTTACAATAAAATAAATAAAAACGAGTATGCTACTTTATTATCTTGTTTTTGTTTGTTGCTTCCAAATGATACCCCTTACTGTGTTTGTTTTCCTTGAAATCAATAAAATGATTCTGCAATAATTCAGTAACGCAGGCATCACGCTAGAGATATATTGACTTAAGTATTAAACTGCAAACTTATAAAAAAGCGATTAATAATGAGCTTCAAAGATTGCAAAACCATTGAATCACAGAAGCGGGGTGTAATTCACTATGGTAATGGAGAATAATTCAAGCAATATCAACATTCTGTTTAAGCTTCGTTTATTTTATCAATTACATGAGAGTATTAAAATTTCAAAATCATTACACAAGACTTAAGGCGCTGACGTCTGATAAATGCAGAATAAATACTGATAAGGGAGATCCCTTGAGAGCAACAAACACAACCAAGAGAATAAGTTAGCAGACTCGGTTTTATTGACTTAGTCACAAACATAAAGCTTGACATATTAAAGCTATTGGGATTTGTCGATTATCGACATAAATCCTTTTATTGTAGTGGGCTGGATCATTAACTTGAGTTTGTGGCCACTGTTGCTGCACAGATTGTGGCCTTCCTGTTTTTTTGTTAATTTTACGACTGAGTAATTTGTACGCTTTACCGTGTATCCGGTATTGTCAATGGGACGATTAGTCAGCTGGCTGTATCTAAATACGGGAGACTAAAATCAAAATTTGAAGCATGTATCTAGGTCTTTTATAAAAAATAATTATGTAAATATTGAGAACGTTATTTCTTCGTTGTTATTTAAAGTAAATTTGTAATAAACAAACGTCCGATGTTGTAGGATTAATGTAGATTTTCATTCAATGATCAGTTTCAATTAATTATCGGTCGATAATTTGTCGAAGTCACCGGTTTCGTTTTCTCAGCACATTTGTCGTTATGATAGTTATGCTATATGCCTTCGTTGTATTTTTAAAACTTCACGTCACGCGTCAGATCGTTAGTCTTCAACGCAGCAGGGCGAATTATTGCTGTTGAGCATGGGCAAATTGGAGGCGGAGCTGTCAAGAAAATGATTCATCCTTGTAACAGAGAGTAGATCTATACTTTCAAGTTTATTTATCAATAACCTACTAATGCTTATATTCATTAGTCGATCAACAAGCGTTGACCGTATCATTTAGGTGAAGGTCATGCTCTGAATAAGTTTCTGTCTGAATCATGCGATCACGTGTGCTACGCCAATCGCAATAACTCGTTGTGTACGCAATCCATAATGCGTTTCATGTGCTAGTTACTTCCCTAGTACGTTTGGAATTTGTTATTGTATTGACGGGCTCTTGCTTTATGTGTCAGTTGGAAGTTACTACTGCTTGTTTTGTTTTTAACACATTTAAGTACAATGCAGGACGTACGTGTATCGAATTCCTTTACATTTCTGTATTTGCCTCACTTTGAGGACTTTATTATAAACATGATAATATAATAAATAAAACAAAAAGTAAATATACATGATTACTTGCAACTTAAATCAATTCCCCTCGAAAGCTTCCTGGTTAGAACCAGTATTAAGTAACGTGGATTAAGACCCTTGTTCAAGGATAAAGTGCATGGCCAAGGCGAGGATCGAACCCACAACTTCTAAGTTGAATGAGACGATGACTGATGGATGTAAAAATGAAGCAGAACTGTTTTTATACACTTTATTATTGGTTTTAAGGATTTTGTCTCCTGGTACAAAAGAAAGATTCAAGGTAGGATATCTCAAACACTTCTGCAAATGTTTTCATGAGACTTGCAGTGTTTCGTCTCATTATCCTAGTTTTAAACATAAAATGATTTCAAAACTGAAATAATATTATATATAATGGTCTTAATAGGGCACTTAAGGTTGAGTCCGGTGTAGGTTGGAACTCGGCAGTATAAATCGAATGTTCGGTTAAGAGTTGCAAAGTGGTGCCTTGATATCCATGGCTAGCTGGTGCTATCCATTAAAATCTCAAATAATTCTGTCAAAGTTGATTTTAAAGAAACAAAAATCAATGTTCACAATCAATGCAGAAATAAAATGCATACATATGTTATTTACATACCGAGGCGTGGTATTTGATTGGTCACTACCTGTCAGGGCACTAGTCAGCTTTTATGGGACTGGAGCCGGAGCCCTCAGGAAGGGAAGGGGACTTTTGCGTTGTTTTTATATCAAAGGGGAATTTCTAAGAAAAACAAGTTAGTGTTTGTTGTTTTGCTTTACTATTTAAGTACCACACGATTTTTTTCAGAAGGAAAAGGGGAAAAATATATGCTTTAACGGGTCGGGAATGGGCTCCAAAAATGGCCAAACGAGTACCCTGCCTGTACACATACTATTTATATATTACGCTACTCGCATTATTTGATTTCAATACAGGTTATTTAAAGCTACAGAGTCTCTATATCAATTGATTTTTTATTTGTAGGCGTGTCTACATGTTCACCAGCTCATGTCGAAATCGGGTATTTAAGCGAGAAAATATAGCGTAGGAAATCATTTACTGTATATACATCGACCAGTGCACATCGTACCCGTACACAGGTAACAGTCATTTTTACAGAAAAAAAAGTTAGCCTCTTTCGGTGCTCGAACACACGACCTTCTGATATCAAGTCCGGTGCTCTATCCACTGCACTATAACGCTAGTTTTGAAAATGGCATACTAACTACCTTTTATTATGAGGCAAAATAACTTATTTGAACACAACTCAAGATGGATCAATAAATATGTAGTCCATATTGTCGCACGTGTAAATTAACATTGCCTGGTGTAAAACTGTATGTTCTCAATATGAAACTAATACTTCGCCTCAAAACAACCATATCTCGACTTGTTATTTAGCGCTTGATGAGTTTGTGAGCGCGCGCTTGTTATTACGTAATGCCTATTTAGTGTTAAAAATGCTACAACATTCCAATAAATAGCAGTGGTCTAGTGTTTCAGCGTACATCTTTCAAAAGTTACAAGTGCAATGCTGTGGTTCAAATCCCGTTCCGGGCAACTACATTTGTTATCACATATATTCTGGAGCCGTATATTTATCGATGTTACCTGTGCGGAGGATAAATAAAAATGTGAAATTTTACGCATCGACTTCTGCTATTATAGCGACTTTTGGGGTGTTCGTAGATTTGAAACTACTTCACACGTGACTCATTCATATTCATGAGTTATTACCAGTTAAAATAAGGACTGTACAGCTTTAAGCAAAAATTGCATAAAACAAGGTTATACATCTGGTGATATATTGCTGGTTATATGTGGAGAATGGTCTGAGAATGTTGAGTTCTAGTTTCTGCTGGATTCTCTGTGTGGTACACTGTTTAAAAACATCTTCACAATTATGTGATATACTGTAGGTTTCGTGTGGGAATGTTTGGTTGTTGTTTTTCTGGACAAAATCTAGTGCGTGTATTGTTTATTAGTCTAATTAAAGCAGGGTCCCAATTATCAGTACATGAACAAGGCTTATTTATAAATGCAGCGTGTCAGACCAGTCAGTAAGTACTTCCGGTCGTAGGGTGCTAAAATAGTTCCTTGAAAAAATCCAAAGTTTCCAGTTTGCATGTGTTTTTCTCAAGATTAGTTTCTATTTCATTGTTAAATCTAACCTGAGGTTAAAGTAGTATGTCTGTTGTCATGAATAGTAAGTATTTAACTGAGTTCGTCAGGATTATTTCTTTGGAGAGTATGAGCACAGAGGTCAGGTAGAGATGTGGTTTTGACAGATGTTTATTTCAAAATACGCATAGTGTGAATGAATGACGCGAAATGTTGAAAAACTGAATCTGTGTTTTATTCCAGATATGGGACCGTTTGCTAGCCAAATGTGTTTAATTCACAGAATAAAAGTGTATTTAAGCGAACTAATGTTGTGGAACTTGTGAATGATCTCCAAATATAGCCTAAATTGCATTGTGTTCAATGGGATGATTTTCACCGGTCTGACCCGGAGACAATTCTCAAGTTTTTGCGTCTGTGTGATCAAGATCGATTCAGGCCGTTTCGGCACCAAACCATTTCGACACCTAGACGAATCGGCACCTAGACGTTTCGGCATCAAACACGTTTCGGCATCTATTTTAATGTGTACCCTTGACGTTTCGGCACCCATGTATATTTGAGTATTATAATGAAGTACAGAAGTAAAAAAATTAACTATTTTCTATAAGATCACTTGTAATGCATTAAAATGCAAAGTTGATTGCCTTAACGGCAACTCCGAAGCGATTTTGAGCCTGAATACAAATAAAACATGAACATAAATACGGCCCATATGATAATCACTTGTAACATTTAAGTAAATATGACTTTTATATTATATTGTAGCATGGTCACTGAAATTCCCCTTGTAATAGCTCAAGTGTAATCGTTTAATTGAAGATACTTGAATATGTTCCCTTTAACATGTATAATAATGTATACCTAAGACCAAATAAAAACTTATCTGTATCGTTTAACTCTTCACTTTACCTTCCCGTCATCTCCATATCGACGACTACAGGTATGCGACTTGAACAAAGCCTCCACAAACTAACCCATTATTAAAAATCGTTTACATATAACGCATGCGTTATACTTTTCTTGTTTTACATACCCTACCTTTAACTTTGCTATTTGTTAAGAGTACATTCAACCTAAGTCAGTTGGGTTATATTTATTAAAAAAAAAGAAAATACACTTTGGCTAGACAGGTTGGTTTAAAAATATAACTACCAAGTATGATTTTTTACACCACTTCTTAGTGTTGATGTAGATAATGCAAAAATAACTAAACATTATCAGTTTTCACACTAGGATTCTACAAATGCAAGTTCAATA
This sequence comes from Cyrtodaria siliqua, assembly GCA_037043455.1. NCBI lineage: Eukaryota > Metazoa > Mollusca > Bivalvia > Adapedonta > Hiatellidae > Cyrtodaria > Cyrtodaria siliqua. The sequence continues at coordinate 40,827 of JAWPHD010005036.1, forward strand.
TAAATGTTGGTGGGTGATGTATGTCTATAGCATGTTCACATCTTTTCATTTTGTTGTTGTCGTTATTACAAACAATTCATACTAGGAAGTTTGAAATGGTCTCAAAGTACATAATATCCTGCGTATAATGCTACTGTGTTTTGTCCACATTTCAACCCAGTGAGTCAATTGCATAAAAAAGAAACAAACAAAAAAAACAAAAAAAAAAACACACCTTTGCGTCAGTCTATGAAAAAACAATTAAAACTGTAAATAAAAATGTGATTCAAATTAGAGAATAAATGAGTATTTGACTCACGACCAACAGGTAAATAAATCGCTGAATGCTTATATAATATACTTCTGTCTTAAATATTAAGTATGACGAGCAGGTTTAAAAAACTGTTTATCTCATGTCCTGCAAAACAAATAGCACTTATTTTAAGGCAGACATGGAGTTGTTGAATTTTTAGACAACTTGTTTGCTTGTTAGAGACCTTGGATTGACTTGTGTCCCTCTAATTATTCATTTAGCAGAGCTATAAAAATGAGAACACAATTTAAATAAATAAAATTCTGGTGTCTTTATGAGGATGATGTCCATATTAAACTGCCTATTGTTGTTATCATCGTTGTTTTGCACAGTGTTTTTAGCATCTGCTGCTATTATTTACTCCCCAAGACTGTGAGTGAAATTGATTTTATGATGTTAACCATGTAATTTTAGTGTTTATGCAAATAGGTATTCTTAAGCTGCCATAACTCAACAGTTTGTTTGTTGATTTCAGCTATTTTTAACTTGCTGCTGTTGACTGTTGCTGCTAATAAAATAATGTTTATAAAACACATCCAATGCTTTTTGTCTAGTGAGCCACTTTACACTTAGTCAGTTTGCTATGATGTTTTTATTACAGTGGCTGTTGCTTTTATACCGAGTCGGTTGCTGGTGCTGATTAATTATAACTGGATCCTCTATTACTTATTTAAAGGCTTGTTTCGTTTCATTCTCTCGAACACTTTGTCTTATATGTCAGTTAGTGTCACCATCAAGTAGACTTAGGACCAGTCAAAAGTTCCTATGTCGGTATCAGATGCAATGTTGTGTAACAGGTCATAGAGTCCTCCAGTGCTGGTATTGTATGTAAAGTTCCATTTTCTACCAGTTATACAAGATGAGCCTAAACGACAGAGGCATTTCAATTATTATGAATTTCAAAAGTATCACAATCATTTCGTGTAGAATTTGGGAATATATCACTACAATTGTTTACTACATTGACAATGATTTATAAGAGGAGTACATTTTCATGACCTTAAAATAATTTAGATACTGTCATATGATTTACTTCAGGGCTATTGTTTATTTTAGGGCTATCCATTTGATCGATGAGTTTTAATTATCCTGTCTATGCTGCTCAAGGCATTTTGGCCAACGGTTCTTGACGTTTAGCTACCAGTTCCATTTGGGTTTGTCCCTATCCAATACACGGCACTTTAAACCATTATGTGCATAGTCACTACATTCTAAAACCACTTTATGCTATTCAAAATAAAATTGCTATGCAGGGTTCCAATTGAATTTTAATAAAACACTTCATCACATTCAATGATATAACTTTAAACATCATGTTAATAACTCCAAATGAAGTGAGACAACTAAGTTGTTTTTGAAGGCACAAAAAAAAAAAAAAAAAAAAAATATGTGTATGGGTTACCGTACCCTCGAATCTTCCTCCAAATCTTTACATACCGTATATTTATTATGATATTTATTTCTTTTTTGTATGATGCAATGTCTGGTGCATCAAAACATCACTTCATAAGAGTGTAACATCCAATAGTTGATTTCTGTTTTGCATTAATAGCTAATGTTATTTCCTTGATACAGTCTCATCCAGTTATCGAGGCTGGTGCACTTCTTTACTTTCTCTGCAGGTAATACCAACTTTGATTGGGCTGCATTTTTCATATTTCATATTTCAACCCCATTGAGATTTCTCCACATTGAGTGGGCTAAGCGTCCGCATTAAACATAACTGATAAGGGTGTTTCCTTTTTAATTCAGGTCCAGTTAGTGAATGGGCACAAGCAAGAATTTATTTCTGTAAAGAGTGATGCAAGGACTGCAATGTTCTTGTTTAGAAGAATGTCCCTTATAGTTTTTGGCAGTATTTAAGTAATTACACAATCTGTTGTGCAGTCTGTCTTTGGCATATTTAACCTCTATTTTAGGTTATCAGCTTATCCTTCAAAAAAAATGGCAATATTGTGTTGAACAATTTTGGGTTAAAACCATTTTTTGTGTTAAAATCCATATTTGGGTTACTGATAATGTAATATCTGACCATATTTGGGTCATTTGACATTTGTTGCTGACCATTTTTGGGTTATTTGATGAATGATTTTGTTGTTGGCGAGACAAATATCTTCGTTTATGAAGTGCATCAGCCAAGCCTCCATTTGATGATTTATTACTGTTCTACGCTGTGGTCTGCTTCCCCCATTTAATGGCGGTGCCTCTAGCGGTGCCCATGTCTCCACTAGTGGCATGTGGCAGTATGTCGCGGTCATAGCAGTGTGTTTTACGAGAACATCAAAGGAAAGCAACTAAATTTTAAATAGCTGGCTTTGTGAACATCTGAACCCAGGGTTCACTCAGTACTGTTTTCATTCACTTCAAAACTTGGTCTGAGCTATGACCATTTGACAAAATTGTTTATAAGTATCGTGACGGCACATTTGATATGCACATTATGTTTCTTGTTATATTATGCTGAAGCCATGGCCAGTTTATTCTAATAAATATAAACTATTTTTATTATTGTGTTTTCTTTCACAGCCCATCTTCAATAATGGGATTTGTCGATTATTGACATACATCATTTTATTGTAGTGGGGTGGATAATTTACGTGAGTTGTGGCCACCCTTGCTGCACAGAATATGGCATTCCTATTTTTTGTTAATTTTACGACTGAGTAATTGGTACGTTTTCCTGTATATCCGGTCTTTTTCAATGGGACGATTAGTCAACTGGTTATATCTAATTACGGGAGACTAAAATCAAAATTGTAAGCAGGTATCTCGGTCTTTTATAAAAACAAAATTACCCACCCGCCCATATCCCCATTTTAATGAATAAGTTGTTTGCCTGATCTGTTTTGCTTTGGTTGTATATATATATTTCAGGTACATTATCATATAAATGGTGGAGTTGGGCTTATGCGGACGGATACAGGTCCTTAGGATTGCGTTTTTATCGTCATTGCTTCAGCGCTGGCTGTTCAGCAGTTTTGACAGTATGTCGCGGTCACAGCAGTGTGTGGTAACTATTTTACGAAAAGCATTTGAAGGAAAGCAACTAAATTCTAAATATCTGGCTTTGTGAACATCTGAACCCAGGGTTCACTCAGTATAGTTTTCATTCACTTCAAAACTTGGTCTGAGCTCTGACCATTTGTCAAAATTGTTTATAAGTATCATGACTGCACATTTGATATACACATTATGTTTCTTGTTATATTATTCTGAAGCCATGGCCTGTTTATTCCAGTAAATATCAATTATTTTTATTATTGTGTTTTCTTTAACAGCCCATCTTCAATAAATAGTTCGTTAGATCCTTGGTCATGATCACGTTGATACAATCAGTATTAAACTTGTTAGAATATTTATCAAACGAAATTATGACCCTATCATTTGCTTCAAACTGCATGCTTATACAGTTACAGTTAATCGTCGTCAATACTTGCTTCATTAATAGACACTATAAGCTATAGACATAGACACATGATAGATAATCATATATATATGAATATAAAACATAAAAGCATAAAAAGCCACAATCGGAGTACTCAATGACATGGTAAAATTCAGAGCAACACGTGAACAAGACATTAAGGGGTTCGACATGAAAAGAAATAAAAGAAAACCATCTAAGTCCACCATCCTTTGAGGATATAGGTAGACTTCATCATAGTGTTTGACGTCGTTTTGGGAACTGGGAATGGGTTGACCTCTAAACTTACAGAACATTGCACAATGATAGTGTCATAGTCTCTTTAATAAACGTGTATCCCTTGTAAGAAAGTTTTTACTCTAACAGTATTTTAAAAAAACAAGGTCAGACGTTTTGACTTGTAGGTAGTACTGCCATCGCTATTTACTTTCAATATATATATCTGGTCATATTTGGATGCACATGTGAGTAGCAAAACTGTGCGGTCAAAATAGAGTTGTCTTATTGTCAAGAAGGCAGTCTTACAAGGTTTGTCTTTCTGTATCTAGGGTTGCCTTAAAAACAGAATTGCTACAAGCAGTATATACACCCTACACAGATTCCATTGTCAAGTTAATATATTCGAGTTAAAAAACAAAAAATCTTTGTGTTCAATGCATGTTGTTCTGCTTGTAATAAGATATGTTCCTGATGCTTCCAACTCTCATTCTGTAATAGCCGCATCATGTTTGATTCAACGTTTCTCTTACGTACTCCTACATAACCATAACTTACAATTAAGAATCATATGCGGAGGGTTTGTTAAACTTAAATTTTGAACGGCATTGGCATTTCATTGTCGGATGGTCTACAAAAACAGTCAAACATTAGTGCATTTTAAGTCAATATAATAATACTTACTCATACTTCTTCCACCTATAAATGATTAGATATAAATAATGAATCATGAAACGTCCACTCACACATTCCCGCTCGGTTTCTATTTATTTTTAATGATTGTTAATAATGAAATTTCACCTTTGGAGTACATATAGCTGTATTTCATAATATGTAAAAATCAAATACGTCAAGCATCTCTTCTCAAACTCTGCTTTCAAAATGATACACCAGGCAAGTGATACGCACTAAACCATCTTCGCACCAATGTATGATACACCGGTTATATTATTCTTTATTAATTCTACAAAGACTTGTCTAAAATTAGACTTAAATGTTAGCTTCGTGTGAAACTCTGACCTGTGCATGGCCATTATTTGCAACGCCCTCAAGTGAATAGCGAGGGATTGGCAATTACACCCACATTCTTTGGTGCGGATATCAAGTTTTGTAATCAGGTCATGCAAATCAAAGAACGCTATGGATGATTGCTAACCACCAAAACGATGATATAAACTATAACAATTATGGTTCATCATGTTGCTGGTTGATTATCAAGAATCTATTTCGAAATAATGCTGGCATTCAAGAAATGTGCTCTTGTTTTCTCAAATGTTACCTTTCATCTGAACTAACCATCATCATTTTGGGACTGTAGGTTATACATGTAATAGCGTAATGCCCCTTTATAATTAAGTGAAGATGTTGACAATCTGTTGAAAACTCAAACCTGTTAAGAATTCTGAGAAACTTACTTTATTATGAATTAAACTTGTTTGATATTACATGTCAACAAGAAAATGGGTAATGAATATCTTCTAAATGCAATTTATTCAGCGGTATACCAACACCAGGTCAAAGGTCAACATTATGTTTACGCCTTGCAATGGTATACCCTTTCTACTTTCACTTTCAAATGTATACCTAAAACTGTCAAAGAGATGACGAAATGCACTTCCAAATATCCAGTCCAAAAATAACAGGACACTGCACTAAAACGTTTTTATAGGAACAAAATATTAGTATTCTTTGGGGGCACTCCACAGTTTAATGTACATTTCTCAATCATCAAACCCATGACAAGCACTTAGCCTGAATCCTTGAGCAAAAATTAATCACATCATCATTGTGTCATACATTTCGTAGAAGACAATAAAATTACTCATGTTTCCATACCAAATAAAAGTATCAAAAAGCATTTTCTGTACAACTTTAGTCCCATTTCTTTGAGATTACCACACCCCTCAAAACGTGTCAAAAATGTTTAGCAATATTTCAAATGTCAATAAATAAAAAATAAAAAAAATTCTAGACATATCAGGGTCATGTCTGCACTCATAATGCTCTTGCATATCAGGAAATACTAAATTTTACATACCTACTCCGGCGTTTTAAAAGGTTATTCCATGCTGATCATCCCGTGAGTCAAAATCAGCCATTTTACCTACTTTTTGGAAGTTTTTGATAGGTTCACATTTTTCTATTTACAACTTCCAAAAAAAACAAAGAATGCATATTCCAATACACCAATATAAACTTAGAAGTACTCAAATGTCTTCAGCTAGTCTTACACGTCTTAAATATACTATAGTACCACATGTAACTTAGAAACAGAGTCAACTCAAACAAGATTGCTGTATTAACATTTTGTAAGTGCTTTTTCAACGTACTATGGCAGTACATTTGTGTCTATGTTCTATGTAATAAACTTCTATTCGATAATGATGGTTGGTTGTATGGTGTTTTACGTCATTTTCAACACATCTTAGGTTATATATGACGGTCGATTTTTTTGTGGTGGAGGCAGACCACCCACTTTTACTGGGTAGAAACCAATACTGTATACCTCCCGCCATCCGTAAGAATCAACACTTCCTCACTTACAAATCGAGTTCCCAGTGGGATTCGAACCCAGTGAGAGGCGAAGGTTTACAATGCAACGTCGATAACCATTCGGCCACGGAGACGCTGCTGCTTGTTCGATAATGAATATAACATGTATATTAGTTATGTTTTTTAAGCGAGTACTAAGTATTGCATTTTTTAATTGTTTTACTATTTTTGTTAATTTTTGTGCGAATAAAAATAAAGACGTGTATTGAATAAATATAATTATACGATATTTAAATGAAAGTTTACACATGTATTATAATATCCTGACGGTCAATGAAAACGCACTAGTAGAGTATACTGGTGTTAAATTGTATTGCTGAAGTAATTTATAATAATTGGTACATATTTTTAAATTGAGGGATATAAGTTATGAATTGCAAAAGCTGATTTTCTCACAATTCCTAAACATGATGTATAGTGCTCAATTAAAGTCACACGGGTAGAAAACAAAAGTCCTCATTTAATATCGGGTTATGCCAAACAGTTTTACCTTTTCTAAGAAATTATCCAGACCTCACGTTATTCTAGCAAGACTTTCGTTTTACATGAAACACTAATTCCATACTTTAATTAACATGTCGCCAGTTGTCAATCATTTATCCATTTCAACCAATCAAACCCGAACGATACCTCCGACAAACAACAGCACGTGTATAAAGCACGTGCAACTATGCTATATAAACTAAGTACTGGCGACATGTCAATTATATTTGTTCAAAACATTCTTCTTTTTGTTTCTGTTATGCGAATGACACTCATTTGTGTTTTAAAGTGTCGTGAGTTAAAACACATCACACGAGAACCCCGTTTCCTCAAATGGATAATTGTCATTAATAATAATTATATATTTGATTTAATTATCTTAATTCGATACATCGAAGGAATAAGATTGATGGTAGCTATTTATATGTTGGATTTTGCCAAAAGATTTCCAAGATCAAAGAAATAAGTTTGAGAATCGGACATGAAAAAATGTAGAACATGAAGGATCGCATTTGTATTAACATATAACAAATGTGTTTGATAAGAAAATACTTTGTTTACCATTTATTCATACAAATTATATCGCACACAAATATTTTGAAAATGATAACATTTATTCGAATATGGAACCAATATATTAGATCAATGGACCGATATAACTATTGAACATACAATAGAAAAAAGTATATTGCCATAATACGGATTACGTGGTAAGATGCGATGGTCGATGGTAAGATGAGATGGTAAGATGCGATGGTCGATGGTTAGATGCGATGATCGATAGTAAGATGCGATGGTAAGATGCGATGCTCGATGGTAAGATGCGATGGTCGATAGTAAGATGCGATGGTCGATGGTAAGATGCGGTGGTCAATGGTAAGATGCGATGGTCGATGGTAAGGGTAAGATGCGATGGTCGATGGCAAGATGCGATGGTCGATAGTAAGATGCTATGGTAAGATGCGATGGTCGATGGTAAGAATCGACTTCTTAAAGGAACACACGGCAATCTTGAGGTTTTATCAAGCACTGAAATTAGCCTCCCGATGTATTAATTCAGTATCATTTTGACTCTAAACCTGCATATAATTAAATATTATTTTGGGTTTTCAACTTGTCTCCGTTATTCTATAATAGGTTTGAATATATTATTTCTGTTATTATTTAATTATTAGTGAGAAAACAAAAAAAATGTCACTAGTAAGTGATAATAGTGTGTGAAGTGTCATGACATTTCCTTTAGTACTTTCAAAGGTATGTATGAAACACAATTGTTTCGGACGGACAAACAAACGAGCGGATAAACTAACGGAGGGACGGTGCGATTAATGTATGTCTTTCTATTGGAGCATAACAAACGGTCAAAGACTAATGTAAAGAAAAACTCCTTAATCTTGAAGTATGTCAACAAACGTCTTTCATTAGTATAGTATTAGTTTTACATTGTTTCTGAAATATCTCAGATGAACGAATACACTTGAAATTACACAACTCTATATGTTTTACCACCGTAACAAAGTCGACAACCAGCCTTCGATAACATAACACATGGCACAATATTTGGCTAGTCTTTAGACGCAGTCCAAACGTGCTTACTCATAAAACGATGACGACGATTGCATTTATTATTTATTTGCCAGGATGACTTTTACTAACAAGTAGATTGCTGACAATGACACAATGGATTGAGTTCTGTTTGTTCTTAAAGTCAGGGAGTGATTATTTTGAAATTGAGGAAGAATAAAATATCACCATACACAAAATACGTATTTTCTCACCCACATGGAAGTTAACGTCGCTTTTCCATATCACATTAATGTCTAGCAGTCAGTACACCCTGGTGCTGTCACCCTGGAATACCACGCCACAGACACATGATATGATTCCATACCCAGTCACATTATACTGACACTGGGCCGACCGGTTCTAGAACTACTAGTTATGCTTAACGTCAAGCAAGGGTGCTATACGTACCATGTTCATGAAGTTGTCCGTGTGACACGGCCGTTGATTGATCCCACTACATTTCACAGGCGGTGAAATTTAAAGTTCTCCGTCCATGTTTTGCTTCATGAACATGTTTATGTTTATTTAAATCACACATTGTGAAATTTATTAAAAGCGAAAATAAGATTTTATTTGATGACGTAGAAAACTTTGTACAGCTAAATTAATCCACAGGTAACTGTATTTATCAATTATTTGGCAATAGTTGTGCAGCTATACAGTTCAGATTTACCTCATTTTCCCGTGCAATCACGCAGTGTTAAAAAAGTATCTACCTCAAGCTTAGTAGCGATTTTCAGTATATGTTTCTCTCCGAGACTATCAAGAACTGTTCATACGATCTGTAAGAGTTAAATTTGTTAATTGATAATACTACAAAAAGGGTGGCCATTCATCTTTAAATCATAATTCTGAGACAAGCTACACAAGTGGTGGTCATAATCAGAAAAAAAAGGCAGATACGGAAAAAATCCATATCATTTTGTATGACATCAAACCATCGGTTATTACCGCTGTTTTATGGTTTTATATGGGAAAGACACATAAAGAATTACCCGTATAGTGTGAGTATGCACTATAAAATCCTCAGATACCAGACTACATGCAAACATTTATTATTTAAAATGTTTAAAGTTTAATTTTCATAGACACCTAGTCTGAAAACTGAGTTTAACTGAAACACCTCTCACCCAAAATGATATGTTTTAAAAAGTACATTAGAAAGTTCTTCAAATAAAGAATATTTTAAAGCACACTTAAACAATAAAATGCCATTAGATATTTATATTAGTGCTAATGTAAATTACCATAACAGGGAATCATATCTGTGGGAGTCTCATGTAACAGTTATAACGGCTGCGCATTTTAAAAGTTGTTTCTATTGTTTGAGGCACTTGTTTCAGCCATAGGTTTTTCGGCATTAACATAAGCAATTGTAAAAATACATCATTAGAATTGGAATTTTTAGTGGTAAACAAAAATACCTTACTTTTTAAAATAGGTTGGGAAATAAATATTTTACAGACAAAAATATTTTTTCCTTGTGGCTGATGCAACAGAAAATTAAACAATCGCAAATAACTTCAGTTGGACTTAATATTTTGCTATAAACTTTCAGAGTGTCTTAATTTACACCTATCCAATACATTAAAAACAATTTTGAATACAAATTCTAAAAACATATTTTTCTAATTGTTCATGTAACAGAACTTTGCATTGCACTCATCTTCCTATTAGATAATATTTTCGTCAGGTATGGAACCACCGTTTATAGACAAATTGTTGATATTCCTATGGGTACCAACTGTGCACCACTTGCCGCAGATTTGTTTTTATTTTGCTATGAAATCGATTTCATGTTGAGTCTTTCATCAGATACACAGGCAGATGTTATTGAAGCCTTTAATGACACCTCCCGGTATCTGGATGACATATTGAACATTGACAACCCTTTCTTTCCAACATGGTTAATAATATGTATGCTAAAGAACTTCAGCTTAACAAAGCCATTATATATCTGATAATCTTTTCTTGATTTAGATCTCTCGATTGATATGGTGAAATAATTAGCAAAATCTATGACAAGAGAGATGATTTTAATTTTGACATTGTTAATTATTCCCACTTGGATGGGGCTGTTTCCCGAGCAACTTTTTATGGGGTGTATGTGTCTAAACGTATTGTTTTGCAAGAGCTTGTACTTGAGTTGAGGACTTTAATATTCTTAATTTTTGTATAACTAAAAACCTATTCAATCAGGGTTACCGTTACCATAAATTTTGTAAAACCTTTGCAAAAAAAAATTTATTATCGTAACACTGATCTTTTTTCTAGATATAAAAGTAATTTAAGGACTCTTCTGCGACAAGGACTATCACAACCTGACTTCTATGATGATGTGATTTATAAACTTTGTAAGATTCTTGGTCATGATCGCTTTCATACTGCAATGACCCTAACATTGTGCAACGTACTGCATGTTTGGTGGTGGAACCTTTTACAGTTCGCCACTATGCTTTCCTCTTTAATAGTACGATGACCGGACAGGCTGTGGACCCTATGATGACGCCTACCGAAAGCCCATTGGGACGGTGGCGTTTGATGTTTGTCTATGATCTTTCTTGTCGTGCCCTTAATGGTTGATTCTCTTGTTGCTCTGGCTTCTGTCAAGTCATTGAGTACCTTCATTGTGGCTTTCTAGGCTATTGTTTTTTTTCTATTATATTTACACGAGCATATTTGTGTTTTACTTATATTGCCTATTGATGCTACCTCGTTGGTTAGAGATTAGATCATGGCGGGGATTTCTTTATTTACACTGTCCTGTTTTAATGGGATGACAGTAGGGTAAGCGTGAGGTTTGGTGCGCCCTAGAACCGGGTTAAACCCCCAGTTGCCTTTTTAGCCACTGACCGTACCAAGGCGGTAGCCCTATTGTCAACCCTTTTGTGTTTGTGATGTCGTTTGTATTTGTTATTATTTCTGCCTTCTCGTTTGTCTGTTTGCGTGTTTGTTTTTGTGTTTTGTGGTTGGCTGTCGTCCTTGAAGGCTGCTTTCCCTGTCCGATATTTTTGTCTTTCTTAACAAACAGTGATAAAGGCTTTAGGGCCGACGATAATTTCTAGTGCTAGGTACACTGAAACACTATTGTAAATGATGGCGAGTGCTTTTTCAGTACGGTTGTCTAAAGGTTTTACACTTTATTTAAAAGTTACAATCTGTGAACGAAACATATATATATATAAATGTATGTATAATGCAATTATCATGTTTTAACTATGTAATTGTATCAGTGTAAGATACATGTTTCACTTTAAAAAACTACTTTCATGTACATGGACATTTATAATCAATCAGTACATTCACGTAACAACGATGAGCAAGATGCTACCGTAAGTCATGTATTGTGAGTAAGCATTAATAGCAAACTAAAACGCATAATGTTAATAAAGTTTTAGACTATTATGAGACATGTCTTAATTTCAAGTAGACTTAGTACAACTGCGCTTTCTTTCATGTATAAATCGACGCATTTTTCATTACAAAATGGGAGAGATATTCATTAAACAAAGTTGTTATGTTTTGCATCATTCTGTATAAAACCACTAAGTATTCTTCCCATTGACACCAATGTTAAAATGTCACATATGAATGATTTGCTGCAACTCAAACTCAAGTATGGATAATGCTGCAGACTGAGTGTAATTTTCATATAGAAAACTAATTTTCCATTTGAAAAATCACCACAAGACATATAAGAACATTCTTGTTTGTTTACTTAACAGGTCAAAGGTGCAGCTGTTTCCATTGAGAGTTGCTCACAAAGTGTATGCATAGATTCGAAATTTCGAAAATGTTCATCAGTGATCCAGTAAAACCTATACATTTAGCAACACAATCGAATAAAAATGGATAGTTTCTCCCTACTTATAATGCCCATTTCCATCAAAAAAGGGAGGGATTACTTTTTATTATGAGAACTACATTCTGAGGTTAACATACAATTGGTGGTTGTATACGTTTCTTGCTAAGGACCGGTATATTCCATTTCGTAATTTCCAGACTAATGAAGCAAATTGCTCACTATTTTCGTCTACATCTGCATGCTAATGTTGATAATCACGGTGTATAATTTGATTATACTTGACATCAAATAACTTCAACTTGAATAGAAGACTATCACTTTAATTTCATTTTGCGAACGTTCTCAATAAATTGGATATCAACGTAATTAAAATACGAGCACCCAACATAGTGATATATACGTTTCCAGTAGAAACGCATTGATAGATTTGCATCGATCAGAAATCACGAACAAATGTTGTTCGAGGATTCAATAACTCCATTATATTAATTTCATACTTCCTCGATTTCATCAGTATCACCGTGAAAACTGTTTTGATTGTAATTCTATAGGAATTGTTGATTGGGAACAAGCGTGTATAGACTCCACGTGCGATTTCAGTATCTAATCATATTTGAAACATATAATTAATTAATAGTTATATTAGACGTTACGTTTAAAATGTTCGTACAAATCGCAAAACAGGCTTGGCACTCGCAGTTGTTTTTGTCATATACAGCTAGATATCCACTTAATCCCAACCAAATATTTATCAAAATAATTGAAAGATAATTTGCCGTCACATGATATATATGTCAAAGCTGCATTATTTCATTGAATTTAAATATTAATGTTACAAACCGAGAAATTTAGTAAAAAAATGAATGTCACATGTAACACTTTTCAATCATATACCTTACGGAAATCACAATACCTGGAATTTATGCTGTGAATAAAATATTTAAATTATGAATAAACTGATGTATTTTATGAGATGGTATTGAAACTCCTGCATAGTCTGTACAGTAGTGACCCACCACAGGAGTGCTAACTGTTTAGACGGGTCCCGAATATACGTCTGAAACAAGAAAAACTTAACCGAATTTACGTAAACGTCACATTACAGCGATTTGTACGAACGTTGAACGTAACGTAAAGCAAATCATATTTACCTGGCATGAGCTACCATTTCCACTGCAACGTTATAATTTAAAAGCGTTGTAAACACAACTTGTAACCCCACCAGTGTACTCCTTTTAAGTTATATTTCACATAATTAAACTTGCATATAACTTGTGTTGGAAAGTATCAGCTTAGTTTACATGTTTTATTTTTATAAAATATTCCGACGGTCAACGAAAACGCACTATTAACTAAATATGTTTATGCTGTTGGACTATTCGCAAACCATTTGGATAAAACTGCTGAACTAATATTTTTTTCTATTTTTTAAGTATTTAATCTTGATAGTATTTACATGCTTACTGGTAGACTTTTATGACAAGCAGTTACGCAGTTATTTACCTTGTCATTTAACAGTAGTGGTATTCGACTGGCACTTTTCCGTTGAGCATTATGCTCCGCCCACCTGCGCATTGAGGAAAAAGTACTCAACGGAATGAGGCCAGTCGAATGGGAATAAGATGAACAAATGAACTTCACACCGTCTGACTACTTCCGGTAAGACTGGCTACCGGTAAAAGGTTATAATAGCGTAAATGAGTCTCCATGCACCTTCAATAGTAAAGTTAAAATGTTGTCAAACTCAAACCTGATTAGAATTCTGCGAAACTTACTTATCACGCAAATAAACATATATGCTATTAAACATCAATAAGAAAATAGGAGATTGAATATCTTCTAAGAAACATTTCTTCAGCTGTATACTAACACCGGGTCAACGATCAAAGCTATTTTTACCCCTTGTAATTTCGTACCCCGTCTACTTTCACTTCTGAAATTCATATCAAAAAGTGTCAAAAACATGATGAGCTCCATTTTCAAATATTAACAACATGTCCAGAATACAAATAACAAGAAACTGCAGGCCTCGGGAAAAAAGTGTTATCTGCAAAATTGATTCTTAATTTTAAAATATGTATATATTTAGAAGGTGGAAACCAATTTGGCGTGTAGATATATGTTAAACAAAGACTTGTAATACAAATTAAGAATTAATATCATTTTCTTTTTATGTTATCAGCTAAGAAGAGTGTATTTGCATGAAATTGAAAAAACGGGCTACTTTTTAGAAACGCCGGGTTTGTCTTTAACCAATATTACAAACTAATTAATAATTTGTAATAGCATATTTTACATACATGGAAAATAAACCATTCTAAATACGATTTTTAAAAAAATTTTTTTTTGTTGTTTTTGGAAATATGTGTATATTTAGACTAGTAGGTACAATGCAGTTGGGTACTGTTATCACCTATAAACGCCGGATAAGTCTTTAAATCATTATACCAAACTTAAGATTGTAAATGTATTAGTTACAATATGTATGTAATTTGAAACATGGTTAGTACTATACCTTGCACTGACTCGCTCACCTTCTCTCCCTTCAAGAGTCGGGCCAGATTAGACCCCTTATAGAGTACCATAAAGTTAAACTGAAGCTTCATATAACATTTGAGAGCTTTGACTGAATCTGTTCGTGGTTTCACAGTAGAAGAATTGTTCTAAAGTTGTTCATAAACTATGTAAATCCATGTAAAATATGTGACCCCTGGAACAATACCAAATTTGACCACAGGATCACCATTTGAAAGAATTTAGTATATAAGCATAAGCTACTTATTTTACGAACTATTAAAGCTTTGGCTTCTGTAGTTTCCGAGATTTTTATTTTTTTTTAAAACCCTAATGACTGCCGGGATTTGACCAAAGGGTCGATCACCATTTGAACAAACTGTGTAGAGGACCATAAGAGTATAATAACTGCAAAATATTAAACCCTTGGCTTTTGTATTTGCAAAGAAAATATTTTTGAAGTTTTTGTTTCATATACAATATTTTGTAAAACATGGGACCCCTGGGGCGGGGCCAAATTTGACCACAGGGTCACCATTTGAATACACTTGGTAGAGTACTATAAGCTCATGGTAAATACAAATATTAAACTCTGGCTAATGTCATTACGTGGTCCCGTCTTAATTCCATTAAGTGATGGGAAAGCTTATATTAGCAGGATTTTGTAACGGATATTTCTACAATAAAACACGTTAAAAAACATGTTTTTGCTGAAAAAAATGCGATAAACTTTTTTTAAAATTACCTATTAAATGTTTGAATTTTACAATAAGCAAACTTTTTAAGGCAAAATTAAGGTTTTATATCATACCCCAGCCGACTCCGTTTTCGCTTCTTGGAGAAGGGGGTTAGATGGGGTATGAAAGTTTATACTCGGACCACGTGATGAGTTTCAGAGAGGAAGATTTCTTAAGATTTTCCCTATACAAGTCTATGCAAAACATTGAATACGTAAACTTTGGACTACCGGGTCACAGCAATTTTTGACCCGGGGATTTAATCTGAAAAGTCCAGAGCTTAGCGATCATTTATGAAACAAATAAAAAAATCTGTTGTGCTGTTCTTGAGAAGATCTTTTATGTTTCTTGTTTTTATTATAATGGCGGTCATCTTGAATGTGACGATGACCTACTTTTAACAAATTTGAAAATCATTAACCTTAGAATTATCCATGATTGTGAAGTTTGGTCAAAATTGACCAAGCGGTTTCTGATGAGAAATCGTTTGAAGCTAAGGTTAAAAACGGACCGACAACGGGCGAAGTGATCACAATAGCTGACATGTGAGCATTCGACTCAGTAGAGGTAACTAGAACGGTATTCCACGGAACACGCCTCAGAAAGTACAATCTAACTATAACATTTCAAAAAAAGGAAAGCAATCCTTCATGAATTATGGAGCAGTTGTTTTTAAAGTGTAAACTTTTATGAAAAAGGGCATTCATCTGCACTAGATAATTAATAAGGAAGAACTGTGTACACTTTCGTGACCATATGTCAATATCTTGCCAAGTTATGAGCTAGGTTAGGTTGCAGGTTAAAGTGTTATGGAAAAGGGGTATACCTCTACCAAATGAAAGTCAAAGTTATTGGACATATGTGTGTGAAGGTATATGCACATAGCTTATACTTTTCAAGTTATGGCCAGTTATGAGCTAACTGGCTGCAGGTTAAAGTTTTATGAAAAGGGGCATAACTCTGCTGAAATGAATATCAGAGAAATTGGTCGAGGGTAACAATATTATGTGTGGTAAGATGAATAAGTGTTTGAAGTGTCATGAACATTAGTTAAATACTTTTTAAGTTATGGCCAGTTATGAGCCTGGTTATGTTGCAGGTTAAAGTTTTAATAAAGGGGGCATATGTCAAAATGAAAGTCAGAGTTATTGGACATATGTAACCGCATTCCTTAGACTAAGATTAAGATGTCTGTGAAGTTTCATGAACATATGTCAAATGTTTTTTCAAGTTATGGCCAAGGTTAAGTTGCAGGTTAAAGTGTGACGGACGACGACGGACGACGGACAAAGATCCCTAAGTGTCTGCCTAGCTAAGCAGATGACACACAAAGCTTTTTTATGAAGACTATATACTTTGTATTTATTGAGACTAGAATACTTTTTCAAAAGTACAAATTTACATTTTATGTACAAATTAGGATTAACTGTCTGATAGTGCCTACTTTAGCATACGGTATATTGTGGTATTCTGATATTCATAATAATATATTCTCAGAGAATATTTGCTATTAAATCGACAAATACATCGGAAACAGTAAGACGCAAGGTTATCACTTGTCATGAGCTTGTGTAGCCTTCGGCCAGTAGAGCTAAACACACACATATATAAATATATTCATTTGAAAGTGTAGCGCTCCGTATATTGTACTCAGGGTATTATTTCCTCAACATCCAATGATAGTGTAGATATAAACTTGTCAGGCTATCTCAAGTTATGTTAATTTTTCCATGCTTTGTATTAATGCTGACTGTGTTTATATCAACAAATCAGCCATGTATATCAATTCCATCGTGTCAAAATCCTTCCAAAATGACATAAATTGTCCAGTTATTAGTTAACTGGAGCTGTGTGATTTCCCCCATGCTGATTTTGTTTAAAATTACAAATCAGTCTAATAATCAATCTAAATTAATAGAATTTATCATGGGAAAACTTCACTGTAGGACAGTTTCAATATATTTGTGTACGAAGTATCTCATTGCCACGCTTAAACCGTACTCTCACTTTGACCAGATTCTAGTACGTTACCAAGCAATGTTTTAAAGAGCCTTTCAATTGATTGCTGTATTTCTTTTAGAAAGTTCAGCTCATTCTACAACAAGCAGCGCAATATTACCATTTGTTGCCCGAGTAGCCAATATTCAGCAACAATTGCTTCCCAATTCTAGTGTGTCCTTCATTTGAATGTGTTGCACTCAGTATATTTTACTGAAGGTAATGTTCCTCAACATCCAATGATGGTGTAGACATGAACTTGTCAGGCTATTTGAAGTTATATGAATTCTCCCATGCTGTGTATTGATGCCGATATTCTTTATATCAACTTATCTGTCATTAATACTCGTTTTAAATAATAGAATGTGTCATTCATGGAATAGTTCACTATCTTTCAAAGCATTGTTTCATTCCATCATGTCAAGATCCTTCAAAAATCTCTTCACCAACATTCTGTATAGATGATAGTAAAGAAATAAACTTTCCTGCTATAACTGACTGAAGCTGATTCTCCAATGATGATTACAAATGCTGATTTTGTTTATATTGACAAATCAGTTATAAATAATCATTCTAAATTAATAGAATTTATCATGGGAAAACTTCACTATAGGTCAGTTGCAATTGCTGTGTTTCGTTGCAGTCTTGATTTATTTTTTGGGGGGTCGGGTGCTTTTTTTCTTCTGTTGATCATATTCCAAAATCTAAAACATATTTTTCTTCTCACTTTCGAGCTGTTGTTTTTGTTAAATGGTGTTTTACCTCATTTACAGCACATGCTAGGCTATACATGACAGTTGATTGTAACCGAGGTGGAGACAGACCACCAGCATTTCCTGGGACCGAGGAAAAATTAGTAATGTTTACATCCTGCCATTCGCTAGAATCAACACCTTCTCAATAAATACTGAAAAGGTAATCCCTTGGAAGCAACAAACACAAACAAGAGAGAAAAGTAGCAGACTCAAGTTGAGCTCCCAGCAGCGAGGCGAAACAGTTTCTTCTGAAAACCAGCGTCTTTACTATCCTGCTCACAGAAGCACTTACCAACTTTACGACTGAAACCTGCAACTGACACAAGAAGTGTGATTATATTGAGTATGAAACAAAGTGGAATGCCCTAAATCTAGATATGCACGTAAAACATGTTAAATGTCGACTCCGTATATGGATCATATGATATTTTGCCCAAAATGCCTCAAATTCTAACTTTTAAAAGATTTTGTTTTGTGGTACGTTTTCATTGACCGTGAGTATAATACACTAGTCTATTTAGAATAAATCAACTGCTGTTTTATAAAACTAGTTTACAAGCCCTCTAATATGTTCGCACTAGTAATAATCAGAGGCAGTGTACTTGTTGTCAACCTGTTTATGTTTGCGGTGTCGTATATTTGCTTCTTCGTTTTCCCTTGTAATTGTCGATTGTTGTAAAGCGTGTGTATTGAAGACTGTATTCTGTGAATGGTGCATTGCTTATTCGACTGACTCAACATTACGTGGTCCCGCCTTTATTCCATTAAGTAAAGGGAAATATTCTATTAGTAGGATTTTATAACGGACATTTCGACAATAAAACACGTTTTAAAATTAAAATATTTTTTACTAAAAAAATGCGATAACCTGCTAAAAATTACCTATTAAGTTTTAATTGTACAATATGCAAACTTTTTAAGCCAAAATTAAGGTGTTATTTCATATATCAGCCAACCCCGTATTCGCCTTGGAAAAGGGGTTAGATGGGATATGAAAGTTATTACTCGAGCCATGTAAAGTGCCAACTTAATTGTAGCAGTAAATTTCGAACACAGTACTATATCTTGGCATGACATTTATAGGCAAATCTCAGACAAACCTATATTTGTAAACAACCAAAACTATGTCAAGGTATATTTCAATTTGCTTGTTGTGAAAGAGACTTACAATATTAAAGAAAGGTTCCATGATCATCAGTAAAAAGTAGATTAATGTCAAACAATATAGGATTCACAAAACGCAGCCGTTCACATATACTTAACCGAGAAAAACGTTACGTATTTGAAAGTTTCAACTATTTGTATTTATCTGTTGAAACACTTTTATTATTCAACACATGCGCGGTTAATACGTGACGTTCATTTTATTAAATTCTGCTTAACACTATCTGTTTGACTGAGGTTTTCGAAATTTTACGATGTTCTAACTCTATTCTAATACCCCTAAAATGTGAAAAATAACGCACACATCTGACATTTTTCGCATTACCATGCTTATTCTCCTAACGTTGCAAACGTTACAGTGATATATCGTTGAATATAACGAGATATTTAAAACTAGGCTATATAGTGTGGGTGTATTTGAATAACAATTAACATGATTAAGAGAACACGTTTGTTTAAAAGATACTATTATATAAACGATAAGAACACCCAAACATCGTACATGGCATTTACAACGATTGTTCGGAATTGTCATCGTCCATGTTCATACTTATATTTAAAACAAAACAAATGGAGCGTGCTGTGCATGTTTATCTTTGTGATTTTACAAAGTTTTATGGGTTTTTTTTCTTTCTATTTAACATTTGATTTATTAGCATGTACATGAGTATAAAACTTAACACCATAGCGAGAATTGCTTAATTTTGCTTTCAATATTCCATTTTTTCGATTATCTGCAAAAGACAAAAGTTGTTTTTTAACTTAAATGTGCTTTATTCAACGCAACCAAATGCCTGTCAATTTAATTTCATTATCCCGAACATGCAAGAAGATGTATCGCACGTAACCTTCTAATTGACATGCGAATGAAATATAATTATAGCAGCAGACATGGTAATTCTTCCACACGAATCTCATCAGAAAATGTACGTCATCATTCATTGTCTTCATGGAAACGAAGGTTTAGGAATCTAGTGGTTTAGCTTACCCTTATTCTTTCTGCCGAAATGTTATTATTGTAACCTGATCGATCTGCTTGCAAAATATACTACTCAAAGTTTGCTAAGGATCACTTTTATTCTTCCATATAAATTTATTAGAAATTAATTCACAATAACGATATTAACTTCAACAATTCCACAATTTGAATCAAGTCATGAGATCACATGACCATACCCTACCCTAAATAATTTCATGTAAAATAGAAATAATGCTATTTATTTCAGCAAGAAATTTAGACAGCAAACATGTGATCCTTAGCAAATTTTGAGTAGTATATAAAGGTAATGATAGAACTCTTCCGCGAAAAGGACTATGACAACCTGACGCCTATGGTGACGTGATTTACACATTTCGCAAGATACTTGGTCATAAACACTTTCACACAAACTATACTGAACGTGTTAAACAGTTAATCAAAAGAGTTTATGACCCTATAGTTTTGCAACGCACTGCATGTACTAGAGGTGTTCAACTTATAAATGAACACTTTTGTTTAAGATGGGTTTTTTCAGCAGAAGTGATTGTCATAATAAATACGTGATTTAATGATGTGAAACTGTCATTTAGAACGTATGCATTTAAAACTAATATCCAATTTCACGCCGTTCTTTTTAAATTACATTTTGAATAAGGTGTACACCATTTTCTAATTTTAAACCTATATGTTGCTGTTGCCGTGAAGTTTTACCTGAAACCAAATAATTGCACTAAATGCATATCATAATTGTTTAAACCTGTGTTTATAATTTAAATATGATCGTATGTTTTATTTTAAGACAAAAGTATAGAAATTAAAAGTTCGACTTTTTATCGCAATATTAAAACATTGACAGATACTAGGAAAATTTGCTCCTATGTTACTGATAATTTTATAAATTAACCAAAATAACTATTTTAATCATATTTTGTATATAAAAACATGAGCAGTTATTGTTGATGTATATCATATATGTATATCATATACCTTATAAAGATATCTTTGGTAAAAAAATATATTATTTTTATCATTCTTTGCAAATGTGTGTGTTTTGCCCCTAAATTTTAAGTTATATATTTTTCTATCTTTTCTTTTGAGAAACTTATGAAACTTGTTCTTATAGCGGAAGAAGTCACAAAAATGCCTGCAGTTAATGTTTTGAACTAGAACCTTTCGTAAATTTAGTCATTTTCATAGTTGAATTTCATGTTAATTTTCGCTAAAATCTTGAAAATCGACAAATTAAAAAACAAATCATATTACACTTTTCTGCGTGCAGGCATGGACATATCGGATTACTATAACCTTTAACGATATTTTAAAAGCATTTGTGTTAAAATTTGCCTCGTCCGTCGGATGGGGACGTAAACCGGGCGGTCCTGTGTATCGGTCTATCCTCCGAGCATGTTAAAGAACCATAGGAATCTATTCGATAATAAGAGTAAGGCACGGTTCCCGGAATCCAATGTATTCTTTCCCTCTCTCTGGGGCGGCTCTAAATAACCTATACTGTGTTGGTGAGCCGTTAAACAAAATTCAATTCTATAGTTAGATTTGTATTGCAGTTATTTTTATAATTGACGATTTTTGCTTCAAAATGTCATTCTCTACCCATTTTCAAAAATGCGGATGCAGCAACATTAGGAAGCACATAATAGTGCATGTCATAATGTTTCATATCGAAGGAATCATTAGACTTGACATTACAATCAACATATTCGGCGAGAATTTCAAGATAGTTGATTCAGTTACACAATAAAGATGTTCAAATATTAGTTGGACACCTCTCGTATAGTGGTTGCCCCAATTACAATTTGACACTTTGCTCTCTTCTTTGATTGTGCGATGACCGTACAGATTGTGGACACTAAGAGGACGTCGTGTCTTCATGCCCTTGATGGTTTATTCTCTTGATGCTCTAGCTTCCGCCAAGTCATTGAGTACCACCTGCCTATTGGAATTCTAGGCTTTTTTTATATGAATATACAAATGAGCATTTTTGTGCTATACTTATATTGCTTATTACATCTGCCTAGTTTGTAAGAGGATCTGGCATGGCTGGAATTTAAAATATCGTTTTATTGGGATGAAACTGTGGTAAGTGTGGCCTGCCTTGTGGTGCTCCAAACCTCCAATGACCTGTTTTGCCAATGACCGTTCCAAGGCGGTAGCCATATTGTCAACCCCATCATGTTTGTGATGTCAAGGCTTGTGTTGTAATTGTTGTTTGTAGAAAATGCGTATTTTTGGTTCACTCAAGTCCTTGACTGCTACATTTTCTGTTCGACTTTTACATCTACTTTCATTGTTACTTTGATTCGGTAATAAGTATAACCACGACGTTGCATGACACCTTTGGACAAGTAGTATATTAAATAATATGATCAAATTGATGTTTATTGAATGCCAGGTAATGTCAATATCGAGACATTATTGCATACCCATTTACAAGCTCCGTTTACTTTCAATGTAAAAGGAAACGTCAATATTCGCCTATATTGACGTGTAGTAAAGTCATATTGAGTGTGTAATGTAGACTCGTTCGAGATCGGTATTATTACAGCCTAGGGGATATTTAAAGTACAACTATGAAGGTCATTTATGTCACGGGGATGTGAGTTTAGTATTTAGCTACTAAACGAAATAATGATTATTTAATGTTTAGCACTTTCCTTATGTGAATTACGCTAAATAAACCTGACATATTTCACGCGAGTTTTCTCCTATAGACCTGAGCATGTCATCTTAAACACGCTATGTTACGTGTTGACAATATGCCAAAGCTATTAGAAATGGGGGCAAACATGTCACGGACGTTAGCGTAGCTGAAACAAGGTGTGTTATAATCGTCAATTATCTAATGCCGTTTGTGTATAAACGGCACTCAATAATGCCGTTTGTGTATAAACGGCACTTAAGACAAGTGTGAGTATTTATGAATTAGGAAAACGTTAAGAGGTTGACATTATGTCAGACGTTATTGTAGCATTGCGTGACACAAGAAAAAACGTAGAAAATGTCTTTATCAATGTCAGCCAGAAGCACTTCATGTGAAGGGGTTTATTGGAAAACTGATCATAAACGACGTCTCTTAATTACTGTTTACTAGTTCATACACCCATGTAACGAAATAGTCCCTTTTGAATTGGACATTTACTAAATTGTTCGTTTATATTGCAACATATGAACATTTTTATTTTATTTTTATTTTTTTACGTTTGATTTTTTTTCACACACAATACATCTGATAGCATTTCATAGATATGTTGCAATTTGATCAATGTGATCACAACACATAATTAGGGCAGGTTCCCGGATTCCTATGTATCATTCCCCTCTCTCTGGGGCGGCTCTAAATAACCTATACTGTATTTATGAGCCGTTAAACAACATTCAATTCAATTCAATTAACAACACATACAAATAATGTCGACCGAGACTCCACTGTCACCCTCTCAGGAATGTTAATATTTATTTTGTTATACCGAAAAAATGATTCTGCTGAATGTCCTATTGAAATAAGCATGACAACTCTCTGTTCAGAATCACTATTACCTAGAAATTACATTTCTGTAGATGATTCTACACTAGCGGATCTACGCAAAATGACTAATGAGTGGTTTAATTAACACATTGTTAAATCCTTTTATTTGAAAACAGACTTCTTTTATTCATACATGTATGTCCATGTTACTGTAGATAAAATATCAAACAATTTCGATGCACGCCCTCAGTATAACAATTTGTTTTCGCTCGCTCGACGCATAATGGCTAATGAGTGGTTTAATTAACACATTGATAATTCCTTTTATTTGAAAACGGACTTTTTTACCCTATCGATGCACTACCGCAACCGTTTTATGAGGCTAGAAACGGACCCGAAAATTTACCAAAATCTTACGCCCCCCCCCCCCCCCCCCCCCCCCCCCCCCCCCTAAGCTGAAATCCTGGATCCGCCCCTGCTCTATGTGTGCTTTCGGAATTTTCATAATATTAAACAGTGGTCTATGGGAATTTAACATGAGGTATAATAATATATAATATTGCATCCATGTGAGGGTGACAGTGGATATCGTCAACCTGTGGAAAATGATGTCGACCGAGGCGACATTATTTTTGGGAAGGTTGACAATATCCACTGTCTTACGGTTCTTATTGAAAAAGAGGATGTTTTTATTCCATTATTAACACGTTTTTATTTAAGTAACTCGTTATGGTGAAACATTATTCATATCTTTAAAAAAATGCACATTACATCAACATTTTAGAAATATATAAAAAATAATAGATCTACATGTTCTAATAAAGCGTTCATTTGCGCATAACGTGTTCGTCATGGAAAAAAAACAATATATAGAGGATCTTAAACGAGTTCCCATTTCATATAAGATTTATGAAACGAGTTATGAATTATTTTAATTTTAACGAGCTTTTTGCCGAGTTAAAATTTAAAATAATTCATAACGAGTTTCATAAATATTATATGGAATGGGAACGAGTATAAGATCCATTTTATCATATAACATTGCATTCAAATTAGTAAAAAATAATTCAGATGGACAAAGAACCGCCACGACGTCAGACACATTTTAGCGCAAAAACGTCATAAAATATGTGACGTCGTACGTCGCGTCTCACACATAACGTTGCGTAAAAAAGAGTTCGTGTTTTACGTTTTTACAAAACAGCAGTTTAAGCCAACTTTTAACAAACCAACAACAATGTTTTGTATAATGTGCATTATTTTTATAAGCTGTCACAAATAATAAGTTTATGACTCAGATCTGGGTGAATTTATAATAAATAAAATAGTTTCAGTTAATAAACTTGCGTAGTATTACAGGTTTAACTCAACCAATCATAATCGTTCCAGGTTGTATTACACGTGTGTCATACAATAGAATATTAAATGGGTGTTCGACACTGCAAACAAGGGACGTTATGTGATGAATCTTTATAAACTTACTGTGACGTCTTTTTTTTATCATTAGTAATATATGAATGGCGAGATAATGCGACTGGCGGGGTAACATTTCAAGAAAAGCTGCCCTCCGGTGACGTCGCTCCAGGGTGTGACATTATAACATCATAGGACAGTGCATAATGTTAAACAGTAGTCTATGGGAATTTAACATAGGGGACTGACATGAGGTATAATAAATGCAATTGTAGCACTGGTAAACCCAATTTCAATAGACGGAAACGAAAATAAGACCAACATATCACTACCGACAAATCGATTGAAGAGTATTATATTTTGATTTCCATTAAAATATCGTTTTGCAAACATATTCGGTTAGGGGATTATTGTCGGTATCATGTAACTGCTATAACTGTATAATCCATGAACTCATCACGGGACTGATGATACGGATCCATTAGAAATCGTGTAACCCATCTTCATATACGTTTCATTTATCCGATTCCATTTGTTTGGGGGTGGGGATGGGGGTGCAGTGGGGAATAATAAACAACAAACACATATTAAATCTATATAAATACCAAGGAATGATTGATAGTTAGTTACTTCACTTGATTAAACATGTGTATTTTTAAAACTTGATATTTAACGTAGATATACCTGGTAAATTAGTCCGAAAAGTATGTGTTATCGAGATCTCATGTGATAGGTAAGGTAGTTATTTATGGAGGGGGTTATCCGCCATAAGCAAATATTGTAATTGTCATTTTGAACTTGCATTATTACAAATTGCAATATGCCTTATTCCATTTCTAAATTTCAGATTTCTTCTTAAAACTTCTTAAACGCTAAATGCTTAAATTGTCAAAATTGTCATTTTGAACTTGCATTATGACAAATTGCGGTATGCTTAATTCTAGACTTTTAATTTCGAAATTATTAAATAAACATTGATACTTTGTTAAATGCATTATTTAATTAATACATTCTTAGCAATGTTTTGCTTTTCATACTTCTAAACAATAAAAAAAAATCAAGTTTTCAAAAAAGTAGATTTGTAATATACAAGTAACAAATGCAGATGTTACAATGAAGATTGCAAGAATGCAAGAATGCAATAAATTGATAGTCGCAATATAACATAAGTTTGCGCAACGAAAATAATAGCTTACCCCTAACAGGTGTTAGAACACGTTCTTTCCATGATAAAAAGTACTTTGCTACTTAAATTGATTTTTCGGTGACAGGCTTTTAAAAGATATTTAAAAAGGCTAACTACAAAATACTTATCGTGAATTATTTGGGTCTTTGTTTTCTAAACAGCAATATTTATACCAATAATAAAAATTGACAAACAGTTGTTAATCTATGGACACATTGTTTATAAAATATAGATTCTGATGTAATTGAACTTTTTTAAAAATAATAATTACATGCATTACATGCATTACATGCACATTTTGGAGTGTAATTAAGTAGATTACCATTATACTTAATTGAACTCTTTTATCACATTACATCAGAATTCAATTAAATTCAAATTCTTTATTCGGCAAAAACGTTACAATGTTTTTCGCCAATACAATATAGGCGGTTACAGTTCAATACAATACAATGAGAAGAGTATGTTGTAAACGCACATTATATGAGTTAAAATGTATGACGAGTATACACGGAAACTATCAAAGGCCGTTCATAAATTCGCGAGTAGAAGAGATTAACTACGCACCACAAACATCTCTTTATCATACCATCAAAGAATATATTTGTTTATTTTATAATTATTCTCATCAATGACGTTTGTTTTGTTTTATCCACATGCCACCGAAAACATCTTTGATAATGTATCTCAAAAAAGCGTCGGGGAAAGGTTTGTTAAACTAATAGACTAATAATGTGATGTTATGTTAGCCTATAGCACAGACCTTATAACAATTATTATTATTAGGTATGCCTAACGTTAGTAACATCTCGAGCGATGTCTAAAAAACAATAATTATCACAGCTCAATTATAGATATATGATTAAGATAAAATATGTATAAACTATCATTTTCAAGTAAAATATAACAATATATATCTATAGATATAGAATAATTTCAACTAAATGTCAATAATATTATTTCAGTTATCATAATCTGTCCATTTTATTCTATTTTATATCCTATAAAGCTCTATTAGTCACTTTACAATAATAGACAATTTACCTGGTTAAAAAAAAACTCAAACAAAAAAACGCGCCTAGATTATTTTTTAATTTCGGACAAACTAATTACTGATATTGACGAAACAAATATTTTACCAGGATATAGAACAGATCATAGCCTGGTTATATTATCATTTGAATTTGGTAAATTTGTAAAAGGACGTTCTTATTGGAAAATGAATGACTCTCTTTTAAAAGATGAAAAATATGTACATGAAATTAAAGAAACTATGAAAAAGACTAAACAGCAATATGTAAAAGATCCTAATATAAGTTGTGTTTCCGATAAAGATCTTATCTTAAATATAAATGATCAACTCTTCTTTGATGTACTGTTAATGGAAATAAGAGGAAAAACTATAGCATATTCTTCGCATGTAAAAAAAACAGAAGATAAACGTGAGCAAAACCTTATAGCAGATATAGATACATTAGAGAAAGTTATCAATATTAATCATTCATTACTTGAAAGGTAAAGAAAAGAACTTTATGAGATAAGAGAAAAAAAGATGGAGGGTATTAGAATAAGATCAAGAGCAAAGTGGATTCAAGAGGGAGAAAAAATGTCAAAGTATTTTTGTAATCTAGAAAATAAGAATTTTACTTCAAAGTGTATGTCAAGTCTAATGTCTAGAAACCTTCCGCTTCCGGTAACCAGCCGACTTTGTAAACAAATGGCTCAATTTTAACTATCAATAAATTCAAAAATGTGAAAAAGGAAATTCAATATAAAAAGGATTTTATTAAATCGGATAGTTTGGTAAATATAAACTTTCAACTGAAAAAAACAAATATGAATCACTTTTGGAGATATTTTAACATGTGAGAATCAAATCAAAGGGTCGAATGTACAGAGACAATAAACACGTATATTGTGATTTATGTAGCCATATATAGGGTACTTTTACACTGGCTGATATCCATTAGAAAAGAGGTACACAAAAACAGGTCACGGCAAAATATTTTACAGATACAGGGTGAATCAAAAGTTATGTCTGCTACTTCCAATATGAACATGGAAACAGAAAGTGAAAGTAAGAGAAAGAGGTCAGAAACATAAAACGTTAGCATGGTCAGTGAGCTTGACACGAGCACAGAAAGTGAGACCCTCTCTAAAGCAGAAAAAAGGAAGAAAGCAAAAAAGGCAAAACACATGGGTGAAATATTAGAAGACACCACTTTAAAGTTAGTAGACGATGAGAGTACTGTATCTTTAAGCAAACAACTTCAAGAGATAAATAACAAAATGTCAAATATGTTAACAAAAAACGATAGTAGTCTGAAGGAAATGATTAAAGACACACTCAAACAAATGAAGACTGAACTTCTCGAGTCCGTGTTTCATCGTATTGAAATATTAGAAGGAAAGCTTTTTGAAAAGGAAGAAGAAAATGAAAATTTGAGAACAAAGATAAAGGAGCTCGAAAATGAAGTTAAAACACAGGGTCATGAAAATGAAATCCTCAGAAATGAGACAAAGAGGGCAAACGAAAGAGCACAAGGGCAAATAAATGAGTTAGAACAGTATGGTCGAAGGAATAATGTAAGAATCAGCGGTATTAGTATGGAAGGAAATGAAAGCGCCGAAAACACTACAGAAATAGTAATAAAAACGCTTTACAGCAAATTGGAAGGCCTTAACCTGCAAAAGAGGGACATCGATGTGGCACACAGATTGGGTAAACCAAAAAACGGAACGAAGCAGATAATTGTGAAGTTCGTATCACGCATGACGAGAGACTACATCACGAGAGAAAAAAAAGTATTTAAAGGAAGCGGCATTTACGTCAACGAGGACCTAACTTACATCAACCAGCTAGTTCTAGGATGCCTTCGAAAAAAACTCCCTGATGAAATCGAAAACGCTTGGTCGTATAATGGACGGCTAACTTATATAAACAAAATGGGAAATAAGCATGTGCTTCTGTTTGAAGAATATCAGCACTGGATTGACCTTGCTTGGCCATAAGATACGAATCCACAAAACTAACTTTCTTTTGTTACCTGTTTATTAAAATTAACACTAAATTATCTACTTCAGTTTTCAAAATAGAAATAAACACTTTTGGACAGTATCTGTATAAATCTGCCGCCCATGCTTTTCAATTGTTAAAGAACCCGCCAATAGCAGTAAAACGTGGACATGTCAATCAATCTATATAAACACTTTCCAACGGTAACTTCAACACAAGTCACGTGCAGTGCTACATAGCTGTATCTCGCGTTAAAAGAAAATAGATATGCTATAGTCTATCACTGATTAGGATATGTTTGAAAAACACGTATGCTCAATTTATGAATTGTATAACAAAATATTGGTTGTTTTAATGAATCAGATTATAGAAATAATATTCCGCTCGTTTTTTCATATATTATTATTACTTTCCAACAATAATAAAGCATAATGTCAGAACGTGATTCATTTAAGTGATATGATATGAGATTGTTTTTTTATATGGAATATAACATGATAAACAAGAACATACAACTGTATATTATAACTTTCCACTACAATAAAACATAACGTTAAATTGTGGTATTAGTAATGGATATGGTATGCTAACATAACATGTTATTTACTTTAGTATGATATATAACATAAAACAAGTAATAAAAGCAGACATCGGTTCTCACTTTGTGTCACTATCATACTTAGTGTTTTATGTTTTTAAAATACGAGCACATGCAATATGTACATGTAACATGATTTGTATTTTTCACAGTTTCTCTTCAAAGTTATTTTTTAAGTTTCATGTTTGCAAATTGAAAAGAAATGTGCAAATATTACAGAAGCTCTTCTTCTTCTTCTTCTTCTTCTTTTTCTTCTTCTTCTTCTTTCTTCTCTTCTTCTTCTTCTTCTCCGTCTTCCTCTTCTTCTTCTTTTCTTCTTCTTCTTAAACGGATATTTCGGATTTGAATTATTGCAACCAGTATGTGTTATAGGAAAAATTAGCTATTCTCGTTTGCTTTTTTTATGTTTTTAGTTTATTTTTTGTTTTTTCGGCAATTTACTTGATATTTTCTGCCTTTTTGTCATTTTGCCGTTACTCATAAATACGAAATATTTTACACATTTAAGTAGATGGTTGTCATTGTAGAATATGTACCTCTCATAATGTTAACATTGCAATTACGTATGTTATACACATTTAGTTATATTTAAGTACTGTACGGAGACCCTTGATTAAGTCTCAATCCTTTTTAGTGAATGTTTTTGTTCAGACAAATCAGTTCTTTCTATCACCAGTCTTTTTTTAAAAAGGTGGCGTGCTTTTCCCTGTTCAAATCCATCATCCACTGTTCTTTTAAAAAATGATATTCAAGATATGTTCACTAAACGTTCGAGGTCTTGGGAATAAACTAAAACGAAAACAAGTGTTTGAATGGCTAAAATCTCAATCTTATTCGATTTGTCTTCTGCAGGAGACACACTCTACTGAGAGAAATGTTAATACATGGAAACATGAATGGGGAAACGATATATACTTAAGCCGAAATAGTAGTAATAGTGAAGGTGTCGGTATTCTTTTAAACCAAAGTCAGAATATTTAATTCATTTCCTATTCAGATATAGTAGTAGGTCGATTGCAGGCTTTACATTTAAAAATTAGTGAAACAAACATTGTTATAATAAACATCTACGGTACAAATATGGACGACCCCATTGTAATAGAACAATTGAATAACTATATTTTGAATAATGATGAAAATAACGTTATAATAGGTGGAGATTTTAATACAGTTTTAGAACATAAATTAGATAAGAAAAATGGTCGAATAAGCGATCACAATAAATGTAGAATAAAGTTGCAAAGACTAATAGATACACATAGTTTATTGGATATTTGGAGATTACACAATCCTACAAAACGCCAATATACATGGCATTCAAATAACAGACCACCAATATTTTGCCGCCTTGATTATTTTCTCATTTCAGACAGTCTTGTTAAAAATGTTTCGCTAAGCCAAATAAAGACAGGTTTTAAAACAGATCACTCAATTGTTACAATCTCTTTAGATTTAGCAAGCAATCCAAAAGGCCCAGGATATTTCAAATTAAATAATAGCATATTATTACAAACAGAATACCAAGAAAACATCCGTAAAGCATTACGCGAAATAGCTGGCTTAAATAATAATGCAAATCCAAATACTCTCCGGGAAATCTTAAAAGGAACAATTAGAACTGAAACTATAAAGTACACATCCGAAAAAAAGAAAAAAGACTTATTAACTGAAAAAAATATGGCATCCAATATAAAAGATATAGAGTCAAAAATTGAAAAGACGTCGAATGAAACGGAGTTACACACATTAAAAGTGGAATATGAGGCGTATAAGAATGAACTCGAAAAAATACTAGAGAATAGATTAAACGGTTTTATTTTGCGTTCAAAATCAGAAAAGGTTGAAAATGATGAAAGAAACACTAGATATTTTTCAAATTTAGAAAAGAAAAAGGCTGAAAGCAAAACAATAGATAGGTTAAACGTTAAAGAAAAAACTGTTTCAAACACAAAAGATATTTTAAAAGCTCTCAACGAATATTATTCAAAATTATACACAGAAACAAAACAAACACCATCGGATAAAGATTTCTATAACGATTCTATTCCAAAACTTAACGAAACTGAAAAACAAAAATGTGAAGGAGTTTTAACGGAGTTTGAATGTGCTGCAGCTTTAAAGGAAATGAAAAACGAAAAAAGCCCTGGTTCTGACGGATTAACCACTGAATTTTATAAAATATTTTGGTATGACATCAAATATTTTCTCATTAATTCACTTAACTATTCTTTTAGATGTGGACATCTAAATGAACTTCAAAAACAAAGCTATATAACACTGATTCCCAAATCTGGAAAAGATACAACATTTTTAGAAAACTGGCGCCCAATTAGTCTACTAAATACAGATTATAAAATCGCTACAAAAGCTATTGCAAATAGGGTAAAACGCGTCATATTAGCAATAATAGATAGCTCTCAAACTGGCTTTATAAAAGGAAGATATATTGGAGAAAACATACGTCTTTTATTTGAGGTTTTAGATCATGTTGAAGAACACAATGTTCCTGGTCTGCTATTATTTTCCGATTTCGAGAAAGCTTTTGATAGCATAAATCATATATTTTTAATTAATACCTTAAGACACTTTAATTTTGGAGATAATTTTATTAAATGGATAGAGATATTTTACAACGACGCTAAAAGTAGTGTCATTAATAATGGACACATAACAGATTTTTTCTCGATCAAACGAGGTGTTCGACAGGGATGCCCACTATCACCGTATCTGTTTATTATATGTTTAGAATTGCTCTCTTTTGAAATAAAAAACAATAAGGATATAAAAGGCATTACTGTAGCAGACATTGAGATTAAAAACACATTATTTGCTGATGATGCAACTTTCTTAACTGATGGACAAAACAGTCATTTGAGAAACTAATTCATACTTTGGATTCTTTTGGAAATATATCTGGTTTGAAACTCAACACCTCAAAATGTAGTGTTTTAAGAGTAGGTACACTGAATAACAGTCAAATACAATTTTTAGAAAATCGAAAGTTTACATGGTCATCTGAAAAAGCAAAAGCTCTTGGAATGGTTTTCAATACAAACAAGATTGATGTTTTCAAACTTAATTTGGAACCTAAACTAGAACAGTTCAAAAATTGTTTAAAAAGTTGGCAGCATAGAAAATTAACCCTACTTGGTATAATTACTGTTTTAAAAACGTTTGCTCTTCCAAAGTTAATATATCCACTAACCGTCCTGCCCGATCCACCAAACGAAACAATTAAAGAAATAAACAATATTATGTTCAAATTTCTTTGGGACAATAAACCAAGCAAAATTAAAAAAGCCACAATTATACAAGATTACGAAAATGGGGGTATTAAAATGATTGATATACAGAAATTTATATACTCTCTTAAAGCCAGCTGGATAAAAAGGTTAATGGACAATACAGCCGGTCAATGGAAACAAATATATTTATATGAATTAGAAAAATATGGAGGAAAAACAATTTTTGAATGCAACATTGATGAAAACGATATCAATTTTTTTTTCGAAAAAACACCTTTTTTACAAAATATACTTAGTGCATGGGAAAAAATAAATAAACACGCTGAAGTTAAAACAGTAAGCAAAAGTATAATATGGAATAACTCAAACATAAAAGTAAACGGCAAACCAATATTTCATAAGGACTGGCTTTATAAGGGTATAAAATATTTTGAACACATATACGATTATAGACGCAAACAATTTTATAATTTTGAATTTTTTGCTTACCTATATGACATACCACAGAAAGATTTTCTCAAGTATACATCCTTAATATCAAGTATTCCCCAATATTTCAAAAATAAAATAAAAAACGAACAAATCAATGCACAAAACGTTACACCAAATCTTCTAGAAAAACTTCAAAAATCCAATTATACAAACAAATTTTTGTACAATCATCAATTACGAAACGAGATTAGCAATGATATTATACAACAACACAGTTGGAAACAAGAGTTTCAAAACGCTTATCTACAGTGGAAAAAAGTTTACACTATCCCAATAAATTCAACTATTTCAACAAAATTGAGAAATTTCCAATATAAATATCTTATGAGGATTGTAGCAACCATTACACAATTACTGAAATTTAAAATTGCTAATTCTAATCTTTGTGATTTCTGTGCTATGGAAATAGAAACAGTAAATCATTTATTTTGGGAATGTATGCATATACAATCTTTCTGGTCAGAATTGCATAGGTTCTTATTTACACATGACATACAAATTAACTTGAGTTTGCAAAACATAACTTTTGGTATAGTTAATACGCAAACAAATGTAAACGTATTGAATTTCATAATTATAAATGGAAAATACTTCATTTACATAAACAAATGTAGGAAAACCATTCCAAGTTTTTTAGGTTACAAAGCATATTTATTTAAAAGTATAGAAATAGAAAAAGAAATTGCTCTTAAAAATGACAAAATAGACAAACATAACAGCAAATAGAGATCTTTTCTCCTAAATTAATTTTATATCTTGTTTTTGAAAGGGAAAATGCACGTCCGTTGCTACTCTTTAAAAAAAATATGTTAAACATTACTTTGGCTGGTATTCGTTTCTTTTTAAGATTACTAAATTTTTTTTTTTTTTTTTTTCATTTTTTATTTTTCTTATTAACTTTAGTAAATTTTTTTTTTCTAAAATACTTTTCTCTCCATAGGTTTTTTCCATTGTTGTATTATATAGTATTCAAAGTGTTGACATTGTATTTCCAAAGTAAGCAAATTAATTGTTCTTGAAAATATTTTCAATTTAATATATTTAGTCATTGAATTCTGTATAATATTTCAGGAAAACACTTTCCTTTTCTTTTTTTTTTTTCATTGAAAAAAACCCAAGAACTTTATTTACAACAAATTGTATTAATGGAACATTGTATAGATATCTTTGTTACATATATATGTGGAAGATTCCCGCTCTTCTTGCTTCTTTCAACAAAACGAGAAAGAAACATGAGTAATAACTATAAAGAAAAAGAAAATGAATTACTAAAATAGGGCTATTATTACATGTAGTAGTAAACTTTAAATAAAATAACATACAAGCACAGGCACATTCAAATGAGTAATAATGAAAATACATAATGCGATGGGTATTTTGTTGTTTTTTGTTGTTGTTGTTTTGTTGTTTTGGTATTATTTGTTGTTGTTGCTGTATTTCCCTCTTTCAGTATGAATGTTAAAAATGTAATCCATTTTAAAAAAAACAAAAACATGATCGGGCGGAAATCTTCCACAATAACCAAAAACATCGTATTATCCTAAGTTTACACTTTATTATATATGTTTTAAATCAAAATGTTTATACAAACCATGTATGAAAATAAAATGTTGAAAATAAAGATATTATATTAAAAAAAAGAGTCTAATGTCTAAAGGCAATACTATTATTAAATCTCAGCACGGTATTATAAATGAAACAAAGAATTTTTATAAAAAACTATATTCTCATCATCCGACTGAGGCAGTTGACTTAAACGATTTATTTTCAAACTGTAAAATCCCTAAGTTAGATGATAACACCAAGCAAACACTTGAATCAGATATTACATATGAGGAGATACTTCAAAGTAGAGTTCTACAATTTTTTCTGGTCAGATATCGGTCAAATTGTTCTTCGGTCAATTAATTACGATTTTATTACTGGGCAGTTATCAAGTTCACAAAGACAGGGTGTAATTACATGCATTCCAAAAGGAGACAAAGATAAATTATATCTAAAGAACTGGCGTCCAATATCTCTTTTAAATGTGTCTTATAAGTTAGCATCTGCATGTATAGCTAGAAGACTAAAACTTGTTTTACAATCATTAATTCATAAAGATCAAACTGGCTTCTTAGCAGGGCGATATATGGGAGAAAATACCAGATTAGTATATGATATTATGTTTTATGCTGAAAAATACAGTCTACGTGGACGGCTGCTTTTGATCGACTTTGAAGCTTTTGATTCACTTGCTTGGGACTTTATTTTTGAAGTACTTGATTTCTATAAATTTGGTCCAATTTTTAAAAGATGGATAAAAGTATTTTACACCAATATTGAATCATGTGTTATAGTAAATGGCCATCTCTCAGACTGGTTTTCTATACATCGAGGCTGTCGTCAGGGCGACCCATTCTCTCCATATATATTCATTCTGTGTGCAGAACTACTGGCTGTCTTGATAAAGAATAATATAAATATAAAAGGTTTAAGAATAGGTTCCAAAGAACATTTACTTTCGCAATATGCAGATGACACTACATTAATACTAGATGGTTCAGAAAAATCTCTAAGACACGCTCTTAAAACTTTAACATTTTATGCAAGAGTCTCCGGGCTTAATATGAGCTTAGATAAAACTAGGGTTTTTTGGATAGGCTGTAGAAAAAGATGTAATGTGAAAATTTGCAGAGAATATGAACTATGTTGGGAACATGACTCCTTTACTCTTTTAGGAATTAAATTCTCTGTAGACCTAGACACAATATGTACTATTAACTATACAAGTAAAATTGAAGATATAAAGAAACTCTTGAGTAGCTGGTCAAAAAGGATCCTCTCACCAATAGGTAAAATTACCTTAATAAAGAGTCTAGCCACTTCAAAAATAAATCATTTAATTTCATCAATACCTAACCCCCATCAAAGTGTAATAAATGAACTAAAATTATTATTTTTCAACTCTTGTGGGGTGGTAAAAAAGATAAAGTCAAACGTCAAGTTATATATCAAGATAAAAAGCGAGAATGATTGATATTGACTGTTTTTTTAAGTCTTTAAAAATTACCTGGATAAGACGTCTTTTGAAAAGTGAAAATAATTACTTAAGCATTGTTCGAGACATGAACCCATGGATAAAAGATTTTACATTTTTTGGCATAGACTATATAAAAACAATTTAAAAACATTGGATAACCCTTTCTGGAAAGATGTATTTGAAAGTTATAAATAATATTTGCATAATTTTTCACCAACATCATGGCATCAGTTTTATGGTGTTCCGTTATGGTACAACGAAGATTTAAAGGTCGGAGGCTCAACTATTTTTTATACCATTGGTTCTCGAAAGGCATTCTTTTCATCAATGACTTACTTGATATAAGCGGTAAATTTTTATCATTTAAAGTCTTTAAAGAAACCTATGAGTTAAAAACAATTTTTCTAGAATATGAAGGTGTTGTAGCATCAATTAAAAGGCTGCTACGTTCATACAAATTCTCACTTTTTCATTGCAAAGGTACAAATCCTATAATCCCGTTCCATCTATCAAACATTTTAAAAGATATTAAAGGTAGCAGATCAATTTATGATGCAATTCTTATAAAAAATATAACCCCATCAGCGATAATAAAATGGAATGAAGAATTTAATAATAAACACCTAAATTTGAATAACATTTTTTGCTGCAACATTAAAAATTAATCAAGATGTAAAACTCCAATGGTTCCAGTATAGGATAAACCATAGGATTCTAGGTACCAATTATTTACTTCATTCCGATAAATGTACTCTTTGTAATGAAGCGGTAGAAACAATTAAACATCTATTTTATGACTGTGAGATTTCAAAGTTATTTTGGTGAGACTTATCTACTTTAATTAACAGCACATGTACTAACATAGTGACTAGCTGGTCAGACTCAGATATTATATTAGGGAATACTAAATTTGATAATATCCTTAATAAAATTCTAATATTAGGAAAATACCATATATTCTTTCAAAAACAAAATAATTCTGCACCATCCTGCCGCAACTTTATTTACTATTTAAAATCAAATTATAAAACTGAAACATTCATTGCTTATACAAACTCAAAAGATACATACTTTCATAAAATATGGAACCGATATGAAAATAGTGTCGCCTAACCATAACACTACTATTTGCTACTATAGCAATTGTTATAAATTGCTATAAATATCATAAACTACATCTACTGTTTACCCTTCTGTTTTCTATTTTATTTGTCCAAATGTCAAGTTACTCAACTTTATAGATATGTGTCTTCTTTCGAGTATAATTAACATGTCATCTTTTTCTGCCAAAAGCCTTTTTCTAATATTTTTCTTATCTTATGGAACAAATGTTTATGTAACAAGAGGTATGACAAGCAGTTGCAGTTTTAAAACTAGTCATTCTTCGATTGATTTATTTGATAAGTTGATGCATGTTATTGCCCCTTGGTAATCTACATCATGATGCAAAGTTTAGCATACAATTGTAATACAAGTAAAATATGTACATATCTCATGCCAATATGCATTGAACCATACATAAACATAGTCTTATATTATTCAATACATTTG
The DNA here is from genome assembly GCA_037043455.1 of Cyrtodaria siliqua. NCBI lineage: Eukaryota > Metazoa > Mollusca > Bivalvia > Adapedonta > Hiatellidae > Cyrtodaria > Cyrtodaria siliqua. Next base: position 79,320 of record JAWPHD010005036.1, read on the forward strand.
TAAAAACTTTGTATTCATTACTTGGTCATGAATGGGGGATAAATTTATAATGCAAGATACTTCAGATAAGTTGAGTATTTAAATATTTAACAGGCATTCGTCGTGCACATTTTATTTTATGAAGCTTACTCAGACTCTGCCACTCTTCCCTCATTCTAAATCCGATGGAAAAAATACTCATTACAGACAAAAGATGGTAATAGTTCTATTATGAACAAGACAATGTCTTACAAGTTATCGTCCCTTACAAAAGATAAAAAAGAACACATTGTCTTTAAACTAAATAGAACTAACAATGAAAGGATATTATATTTAAGATATGATATACAACTATCAATTGATATTTTAACAATCACAATGTTTTTGTAATTAAAGTTCTCAAACACAAATCACCCACTCATGACCTCAAGAATAGATAAAAAGAAAAAATCCCCAATTAATAATTTTCTACAAATTATATTTGATTTCTTTTCACTGTTATATTGTCTATAATTGTATGCATAATATATTGTAAGGTGCACAGAGGGATGGTCCTCCCCGACCCTCGTGTACCTATGACGGGGAGAATAAACGGACCAACACCTTGGTGATCGAAATTAAAAAAATAATAATCAGTCCATTTTATTCTATTTTATATCCTATAAAGCTCTATTAGTCACTTTACACTAAGCTAAACTATTCCTTACTACTTTCGGTATTATTCATACTACGCACCTGCTATCTCCGTTATATTGAGGAATGTACGTACCGGCTTTTACCCACAACCTTTCGTAAGGGAGACGCTGTTATCGATATACAACCATTCCTGTATGTAATCTCTGTGATCCTATGAACTGTGGGAACTTTGCTATAAATTAGGTTATGTTAATTAGGCGGACTACTTTTCAAGGAACCAATCAGCGACCAATCAGAATTTACACCATCTCACCTGCGCAAAAGAGCGTTTCCATGGGCAACGACAAACAGTATGGTTGCCTGTGCAAAATCTGAACTGAATTTTTATTTGTTTTCTTGATAAATTGGCCTATTTAGTGGCTCTAAAGAGAAAAAACAACTAGTAAACTGAAAATAAATCACAACTCTGAAGAAACAAATGACCGTTAAACACTATGTACGATAATAAACGAGGTTTTCTGATTTTGTTTTACCGATTTCGTCATAACAAAGCCAAAGGTCAATGTACGATACTGGGCTGGACGGCGCCCCACTCCTCCCTCCTCCCAACCCACTATCTCACATATGTAAAATGATTTGTTTTGTTTATTTTGCTTGCCAAAGTGTTTTGTTAAGCTGCGCTCCCACAGGCACAGACATTCATTACGAATACATTATAGAAGGATAATTTTTGAAGTAATATGAAATCCTATATATCCTCCACTGATGTATGGTGATTGTATAGTTTGGACGTGTGCACATCGATTCTGTTTGCAAGAATTTGCGATATGCAGATGGCAATGCAATAGCCACTTTACTTAATTAGTTGTGGCGTATGGGAGCAGGTGAAGTGTAACATACCGGTTAAAACAATTTCGCTAGCTCTAATATGAAAAGATATAATAGAGAGAACAAAAATAAAACCGGTATTAGTTGGGGCCGGCAGCGTTGATTTCCCCTATATATATTATCACCGCGTCAATAACCTGTAACCACTTTTTACCGACGCTCCACGAACTTTCAGACTAATACCCAATATACTTTGACATTTATTATAGCAATGTCTTGTATACTTAGATCTATATAGAGTTTAATTAACATTGTTGAAGTGATACGGGAAATAATTCCCGAGTGAGAAAGATTCTTGCGATATAGAAACGAGTGCGTTTTCGCACGAGTTTCTATATCGCAAGAATATTTCTCACGAGTGAATTATTTTCCGTATCACGACTAAAATGTTAATTAAACTATATAATATATATATTCTGTGATGAATTTCTTTCCAATCGTCCTTTGACACAAGTATTCCTTCTTCCGTCACTCCTTTGGCGACAGCGCGAGTAATATTATGACGTAATATCGTGACGTCTATCGTTTAGTTCATAACATTTGGCTACTGTGCTATCTTGCGCAATAGGCGAGATAGCACAGTAGAGGAAGGGATATGTTATAAATTTTCTCAAACTGGGACATTTCTATAATTCATCACAGAATATATAATATAATACATTCTCAAATCAGTTGAATTTATATTGCAACTGTGGATAAATTGTGTGAGTGTAGCCGGGCTCAACGAACCAACCAATACTATCTCGCCTGAGCTCGGGACCAAGATGTCAAAATTAAATACAAAAATATCCAGCCTACCAGAACAGTATGCGTTAATTTGTTCAACAAGAATGTGTTGTTCAACAGCTCAGCAACCCATTATTTAGTTGTTTGTCTTTTTTTCCTCATACTTTATAGAAAATGAAATTAATAGAAGTTGTAAGTCCTGCTCTTACTGTGATAGTGTACGCTTATACTTGAACATAAGTCGTGCTCGACCTTACTCGAAACATACTCATCTCGACCCATTTGACTTTGCACAGTCACACGTTTAAATATATTACCATTTCTGCAGGGATGAAGTGTTTAGTGAGTGCCTATTCAGTGACCACTGGAAGCTCTGAATGCTGACGCCCAAGTTACAGAATAGAACGATATCTAGGACCAACCTACCCATTAGTTTCATACAATCCATTCGTGTTCTTTTTATTTTCCGCAGAGGATAAATGAAATTAAATGGGGTTTTAAGATTTATGAAACGAGTTATGAATTATTTTAATTTTAACGAGCCTTTTATTAGTTATTTTGTGACAGCAGCCTCAGACGGTAGTGAGAGGTATAGGCATAGGTCTGTAGCTCTAAGCGCAAGAACTTCAACCCTCAGCTATCAAGGCTGCTCTCTCAGAGGATAGCGCCTCTTCCGATGAATATTATATGTATGTATTTATGTGGTTTAACAATCTTTCAGTCATACTATGATGGTGTCTACTTTTAATAGTGAGCTCAATGTTCAACTTTTAGGTGCTACCACACTGGAATATTATGTCGTAGACACATGACATGATACCCCAACCAGTTAGATTATACCGACACCGGGACATTATACCGACACCGGGACACCGGGTCGACCAGTCCTAGCACTACCCTATTTCAACTGACCTCCCACATGCAAGGCGTACGCTATAACACTATGCTAAGACAGAGGTAACAAGAAAAAGTGCAGGTGTCTGTGTAACAATTTACTATGTATACTTAGAAAAGGAGGAATGCATACAAATTCGAGGAATGCATCCACAAGCTGGAAAAGTTCAAGTGAGAATCTGATACATTAAAGTCCCTATCTTGCCATCAACACAGACACATTTCAAAACAGATCTACACCGTTTCTAAACAATCGGACGACAAGCTATATACATAACTTACATATACATTTGAGATTCCAACTCCACAGACACACTATACACGGCTTTAACCAGCCAATCCAAACGGCAAAACTGAAACGAAGAATTAAGAGTTAACATCTCATATTTCATTTTACGCATATTCAATCACTGGTATTTTAAGAACCTTTAAATAAAGCTATACCTTTAATTGGCACAGAACTATACATTAGTATAAGACATCCACTCTTAAGAGTTACCAGCTCATATTTCATTTTACGCATATTCAATCGCTGGTGTTTCAAGAACCTTTAAATAAATCTATACATTTATTTGGCACAGAACTATACATTATTATAAGACTTCAACTCATGGATAGAGTTTTGATACACGGTTTTGTCAAGTAATTTTTTCGTTTTTGGCGGGTTAGCCTCTTTAATAAACTAGAACAAGTTTAATATATTGTTCTGCTGCAACAATGAACATTTTTGTGTGCAGTGATAAAACACATTGATCAGATTCTTTTTTCTTCCCACATTAATTTTTTTTATACATTTTGATTGAGATTTCTTAAAGACACATATCAAGGGCAATTTTATCAAAACGTGCGGCGTCGTGTTAGTTTTCTACATAATTTGTTTATAAAGAGTATCGATTAAATTGTTTTCTCCATACTGTTGATTGTATTGCACCATTAATATAATTGCCATGTCTCCTTGTAACACCTGAGGAACATCTAATTTATATACATTCCTCAGAGCTTCTCATGTGCCAAACTACTGAATTCCTGTTTAATCCCGGTTAATGCAGGTTATCAACAATCAAAGTCATATTGTTATTATCAAACAGATTCCGCTGGTTCTTTTACATGAACACATGACGAACTCGAGTACATGTACATGGGAAGTCCCTGTTTTAATTTCCTTATGAAAGACCAATGGAATTGTTGTTTAACGGCACATTGACAGATGGGTTATTTTGAACCGCCACGAGAAGGGAATGATACACTATGTTTACTGTGTACAGTTATGTAATACAAAGCTTTATCAGAAATGTAGAAAATGTGTCCATGGGATATGAATAACTGGCTTAAGTTAACAGTTGCTTAGAAATGGAGTAACCAATTATTTTAGTCTAAAATTAAACTAGAAGGGTGTTCCACGAAACATTTGTGTCGCCTGCTGTGTGCTAATTTCAGCAAGTGCAATCTAACTATAAAGTTTGAAGATACAGGGTGTAATCATTCATGAATTATGGAGCAGATTTGTTTTTAGTTGTTACAGTTTATGACACGGGGCATAACTCTGCATTGTATAACTGATAAGGAGGAACTGTATAAAGTTTCATAAGCATCGGTCAATATTTTGTCAAGTTATGAGCCAGGTTTGGTTGCAGGTTAAAGTTTTATGAAAATGGACATAACTCTGCCAAAATAAAAGTCAGAGTTATTGCTCATGGATAACAACATTCCTTCGGATAAGATGAATGTGTGTTCGAAGTTTCATGACTATAGGTAAAATACTTAAAGCTATGGCCAGTTTTGAGCTTGGTTAGGTTGCAGGTTATTTTTTTATTAAAAGGGACTCCGCCAAATTGAAAGCCAGAGTTATTGAACATGTTTAACAACATTCCTTGAGGTAAAATGAGCATGTGCGTGCAGTTTTATGAAATTAGGTCAAATACATTTCAAGTTATGGCCAAGGCTAGGTTGTAGGTTAAGTGTGACGGACAAGTGTCTTAAGTGTCTGCCAGGCGACACAATAAGCCATAGTCAGGTGTCAGCTAAAAGTAAACGGACAGACAGACTGACAATGCAATGACATAATACGTGTGCAAGTATATCAAGGTCATGTTCAGTTCTTTTGTTAGGACCATGTTGCCATCATGTAGAAGTTAGTCTGCATGAAGTTTGAAAGTTGTTTAATCGCTGTTATTATTTAAAGAATCAACTGTATTACAATTAACTGTGTGTAAAACAGGCAGGTCATTTATTTTGATCGACTTACAGTATGTTCAGGGCAGGAAAATTTACTTTTGAGTTACTTGTCCTACATTATATTTGTATGGTCAAATTGATAAGTTAAAGAATTCATCTGAATTTCTACTCATCCTGCATTAATAATCACTTTCATGGCGAGAGAACGGGTGGAATTTTCGTGGCTTGATGTTGCTGTAATATATGTGTGTGTATCATGTACGGTTTTTTAAAGGTTAAAAGCTGTCTGGCAGATGTATGTGTGAGGAATGGATTAAATGAACAAAACAGTTTACGGTCATTCATATTGACCTTCTAACAGTAGGAACCTGTTGCTGTCGTGTAGATGTAACCATGTATAAAGTATGGCTTCATGTGCGTTTTCATATCTCAGTAATGGACTTAAAAGCTTCAATATAAAACCACAATGTAAATGAGGGGCAAAACCTAGGTGAAGGTCATTAATATTGACCTATCTTTGGTAGGAACATTTTGTTGTCATGAAGATGTAAACATGTGTGAAGTTATAAGGCTTGTGGTGAAATGAAATTAACAACTTGAACGTAAAACTTGAATGTCAGTACGGACGGACAAAGGTAACACTATAATTTATGCCTGATTCACTTTCGTGGCTAGCTTAAGTATAATTATTTTAATATGGAAATAAAGTCAAATATATTTAAGAAACAAGAAATGTCACTGTAAGTGACAAATGCCCCCAAAGTGGTTTTGATCTATGGCCTGTAAGTCAGTGTGACCTTGACCTTAGAATCAAGGACCTGGATTTTACGCGACGACTTGTTGTGGTGACCACTCGTGCCAAGTTATTTAAAAATCCGTCCATGAATGTCAAAGTTATTAACCGGACACGAAAGCACTTCTTTTTTACCTTTGAGCTCTAAGTGTGACCTGTTCCATTGACCTGGATTTTGCGCGCGACACACCGTCGTGTTGTGGTGAGCACTTGTGCCAAGTTATTTGAAAATCCGTCCAGGAATGTCAGAGTTATTGATCGGACACAGTTGTACGAACTGACTGACGGTGTCAGTAGCGACTACTATATGTCGCCCTGAGGGGCATAAACAATATTCCACACCTTATGACCTCTCCTCATCGTGTACTTCTAAATCTGAAAGAATCTTTCAACATTGTATTTTTGCTCAGTATATGTTTTGCCCAGAAATGATTAATCTGGCTGGCTTCCATCAACCAAAATATAGGTTGTTAACAAGGTTCATGTTGTGTATTCTGTCTAGTCTTTCCGATTACATGTAAGATGCTGTGCTACTTTAAATAACAATCCGGCAGCACTCAGTAAATATCAACCAAGCAGCTTAGACCCGGAGATGTTGGTAGTGATGAGCTTTACATGCAGAATACTGTTAGCTCCAAAATTTAGCTGCTGTCATTAGATGATGAACTGTCATTCTGAAATGGCAATCAAAACACACACAAAATGAGTAATTATGTGAAATAATCAATAATCTGAATGAAAAGTCACAGGAGTTTATATAAGCAGTATAAAGAGTAATAAACAGAATGCCAGGAATTTTTCATGAACGAAGCTGCTTCATATTTTGATTAAAAGTAACATTAAATATCTTGATTTTTTTTAATAAACTCGTGGCTACCCTTTAGTTTTTCTTCATAATTTGCATTTTAACAACCATTAATGTTTATTATGCGAATAGCTGAAAGCAAGTTGTGATTGCATATTACTAAATGATGAGTATATTGATCCAATAACATATTTAAATCTCTGGCAACGAAGAAACCCCAACAGTTTATTTATTTATATGCAAGCCAATTAAAAGCCAAAATGGTCTCGAGGTGCTAATCGTAATGCCTGATAAACACTTCAAGATTGCCGTCTGTCCCTTAAATTAATTAGCTCATGTATACGCATAAACATGTATTCTTTTAATGGGTTTATTTCCGTTCTATAAGTGTCATTTAAAAGCCACTTAAGCGATGCAAAGTAACTTCTGTCGCTGTATATATTTTAAATTCTTTATATTTATTTGAAGATATTTCTATTCAACCATTGGCATAATTGCAAGATGTTGATATAAATGCAAGATGGGAGAATTACAGCTATATAATCATAATTTAATAAATTCTTCATATTAATCTACTGCTACTTGATACTTGTTTACCTGTAGCTGTGAGAATCATAGCTCATTGTTTCACTGCACCATATTTCTTTTCTTTTTTTAATCTCGAGTCAAATATTGATAATGTCAGGAATGTATTTCATGCTTACTGAAAGAAAAAACCAACAGTATCCAGGCAATGCTGACAGAGTTTGCTCAGCATGTTTTACTAAGCCATACTGAGATGCTATTACAGTAAGTTTCATGTAATGCTATTTGAAACTAGAAAAGCACATGTGCACATTAATGTCCCTAATGTAAGGTATCAGTCATACTGATGATTCTTCATAACAAGTATCAAGTGAATCTGCTGAAAAGTTTAGGAAGAGAAGTCCGGACAAGATAGACTGACAAGGGCAACACTATATACCCTTAGACTCCACACCCAATATATTGACGGGGCATAATAAAAAGAATAAAGTAACAGATGACAACGGACAATGCATCGTCTATTAATTGAGCTGTACTGGCCCTTATAAGCATACTAGTAAATATCTGTAGCGCATCCATGGCCGGGGTAATAAAGATGACGCGACTAAAACTTTCTCGTCTCTCATCGCTACGGGTTTGAACGAGCTCAACTTGTCATGTGAAAAAGTGTTGATTATTACGGATGGCGGGAGGTATACAGTACTAGTTCTACACAGAAAAAAGTGGCGGTCTGCCTCTACCATAACAAGAAAAGCTATAATACATGTATTATACCATGGGAGTACGGACATGTTTGAAAGGCAGTGAATTATCCTTTTTAGCATGACATATTAGCAAGAACTTGACCAATTAATTATCATTCAATGGACACATCTCCAAAATGGTGGAGGTGACAAAATCTTTGTTTGCCGACCGGAGTACTATATAAATAAAACAATGTAGTTATATAATAATTGTATTAAAATAATTATATTTAATTTTAATTTTCATTTCGGTTTGTTTGATTTCAAATATTATGGAAATATGTTTTAACACTAGTATAATTGTGTAATGGACACTTTTATCATGTATGTACTTTAAAGTTGTGGTTATCCCAGAACAAAGTATGTACAGATCAATAAGTGTGCCAGGATCCCCGCCAGGACTCGAACCTGGATCTCTTTTCTCGAAAGAAAAGCATGATTCCTTACACTACAGAGGTGTTCCCAACAGCACAGAGCGTACACAAAAATTAATCAGCCAATTCAAATTTAGATTAAGCATATTTTACTCCAAATAAACCACAACTTAAACTGTATATTTACATAATTATAACCATCCATTCTAGGCACTGATCCTAACTCTTAAAGCATGGCCTTTGAAGCTGCAGGTTATTCTTATGAATTAATTCCAACATTTCATTAAAATGAAACCCAGTGAAAACAAAATTTAGCAAATAACAAGTCCCCTATACGTGTAATCACCAATCTTAAAACTGCACAATGGATATCTCTCAACCTTGCCAAATTTTATAAGACAGCCCGCAAGGTAAAGTTAAGTTATTGCGGGAAAAAAGTTTTTATTTATAGTAACAGCAACCTTGAACTTTGACCAACCGACCTGAATAAAATCCAGTGCTTCCTTTCAATAGGCTGCATATTTTTATAAAGTTCTGTGAAACTTATTAAAACCATACTCTATTTGTTTTGTAGCATGTCCATTTCAGCTCCCTGCCAAACTCTGACTTCCAATAACTGGTAGTTGTAGTACAATATTTATTCTGACAGGTGTTATTGTCAATTAACTATTTACACCTGTGCTATTACAAAGGGAATTTTCAGTGACAATGCTACAAATTTATTGAACGGAAACTATTTTTATTTTTAGTAAAGATTACCTTGAGGCTTGACCTTTGGACAAAACACCCTGAATAACAATCCTGAGCTTCCTTTCCACAAACCATACATTGTGGTGAAGTTTCCTTGACATCATGCAAGGGAAAATCAATTTCACATTTAAACTGACAGTGACCTAGCTCTAAAATCAAATTACCTAAATAACAATCCGAGAATCATTTAAGTGAAGTTTCCTTTAGATTCCATAAGGGAAGGTGAATTTATTCAGCAGAAACCAAATTTTATTTGTAGTAACAGTGATCTTAACTTTTGGAAAACTGACCTGAATAACAAGCTCATGTTTAATTCCCTTGAGTTTTTTTTTTGTTATTTAAATCCGTCACGGGAAACTAAATTTATTGAATGGAAACCAATTTCTAATAGTAACAGTGATCTTAACTTTTGGAAAACTGACCTGAATAACAAGCTCATGTTTAATTCCCTTGAGTTTTTTTTTGTTATTTAAATACGTCACGGGAAACTAAATTTATTGAATGGAAACCAATTTCTAATAGCAACAATGAACTTGACTGAAAATCAAACTACCTAAATAACAATTCCGAGCTTCCTTTCCATGAGATGCACTTTGTGGTGAAGTTTTATTAAAATTCCTTAAGGGAAATTAAATTTATTCAGCAACAACAGGTCAATAGCCTTGAAGCTCTACTGATAGGTTTTGATAGCTAGATCAGCATTCCTGTGTAGTTTCATGAAAATCCGTGAAGTTGTTTCAGTTGAGTAGTCGCTGCAGAGTTTATATTATGTAACTCTATGTAAACAAAGATGGCCACTGGCGGCCATGTTTAATGTCGAATCAAAGTAACTTTTGACACGGATCAACATCATGTCATGCTGATCATTTTAGAAAAATACCATATCAATATCACTCATAGTTTTCAATAAGTAGTCTCTACAAACTTATATTTAAAAAAACTATTTAAAGCCGTGACACTCATTTTGAATATCCCGCCGACCTGAAATTCTGCTAGGATCAATTAGACATCATGAGTAACATTCCTGTAAAGTTTCATGAATATCCGTCAAGTAGTTTCAGAGTAGTCGCTACAAGTCTTTACTATATAACTCTATGTAAACACAGATGGCCACTATAGCAATGTCTAACATCAAATCATAACGATTTTCGACAAGGACCATGTCATGCTGATCATTTTAGAAACAGTCACATATCAATATCCCTTATAGATTTTAAGAAGTAGTCGCTATAAACTTGTTCTTTTAATAATCTATTTTTAGCTTTGGCGGCCATGTTGGATTTCAACGTGAATTTTTGCTAGGATCAACCAGACATCATGGGCAACTTTTTTGTAAAATTTCATGAAAATCCATCCTGTAGTTTCAGAGTAGTCGAGATAAAAAGCAATTTGTATTTTTAGTAATAGTGTCCTTGACCTTTGAATAACCTAAGTAACAATCCCATGCTAATTCCGATGAGGTGAATTTTTTGATAAATCCATTAAGGTAAACTACTGTTATTGAATGGCAACCAAAATCCTATTTATAGTAACAGTGACCTTAAACTTTTACCAAATGACCCGAATAACAATCCTGAAATTCCTTTCCAACAGACCTATTTTGAACATTAAGTGCATTTATACATTCAACCGATGATTGATTATAGACTTGCATCGGTTGCAATGGATTATTAGTACATCACTAACTAAAGGCAAAACAATTTTGACAAGCCACATAGAGAAACTGTTGTTCCGATTTAACATTATGATCTAAAATTCATCAGTGAAGCCTTCATCGGACTACTTTATTACAATTTTTCATGATCGAGTTTACTGGGTTGGTACAATGCTGCTCACGTCAAACCCCGACTTTATTATTTCATTTTGAGTGAGTAAAATCGCTTACTTATGCGGAGTTTGATGACAAACTGCTTGGAGTGGAAATAAGCTACCTGAAAAATTAGTGTCATACTTAAGCCAAGATATTTTGCATAGAAACTCAAAATTTGGCCAATTCGAATTTACACAGGTAATGAGTGCATCTATTTCTCCATTTATGTCATTTTTGTCCATAATTCTTCTGTAAGTTTAGATAGAAATGTTAAACTCTCTATTGCTGGATGTTGGAAACTCATATAAAATACAATAGTTTTTTTCTGGATATTTTCTTGCGCCAAAATGCAATTTATACGACGGTTCCTATTATTGACTTTACGGTAATGGATCATTTCCATTTGAGTGGAAATGTCGCATATTATATTTAATATTATTCTAATTAATTGTTTTTTTTTTAGAATTTGAACTGAGTTTTATGGTGCACCAACACGTAAAAAGTTATTATGGCCAAGGTTAGGTTGCAGGGTAAAGTGTGACGGACGATGGCGACCACGATGGACAAATTGATCCGTAAGTGTCTGCCATGCTACTAAGGCAATACAAAAATGATTACGATACAAAATTATTAATAAGGTCATTGGTTTTAAGTACAAAAGAAATTCAACCGTAAATTATTGACAAAATCAGGGGCAAGTCCGATTCAGGGGCAAGTTACATTTAGGGATGTATATCTGATTTAGAGATGATGGAATAATGGAATTTCTGTAAACAATCGCGCTTTTTTTCTGGTATTATTAATAAAATCTAATACTTTCATTCAGAACTGCCGATAAACAATTTTCGGGAAAATTTCCGCAATAAACTTAAGAAATCAGCATTAAAAAACATAATTTGGGATTGAAAATCAGCACTGAAAATTAACAATTTTAGTTTGATAAAAGCATATTTTGAAGTAAAAACATTATACATTTACTCTTTAAAATAATCTGAATCAGCACAGCAGACATATTTAGGAGGTAATATACATGAGTATTGCTTGTAAACACTTTCTCTATAAGTTACCTATTATTAATAACACAGGGCCGTATTGGCTGTTCTACAGGGTCCGTTATACGGACCTATTCCATAATGAAAATAGCCTCCGTTTTTCCCAATTTCAGGAAAAACATTCCGAATCTCAGGAAAAACATTCCCAATCTCAAAAAATAAATCAAATGTCAGAAATCGGCGAATATATGGCCGCATTATTTCAGAAATCGGCAATTACAGAGCCGTATTTTTTGTGTTCGGGTTCCGTGCATTAAACAAATTGTAATTCGTTTTGGTTGGGCTCAAATTTAATCGTTATACGACATGGTTTCGCCCGTGACATCAGTTTTTGCGACCAACAACAATGTCGCATAATTGTAAATATTACGCGAAAAGAGTTTGGGAAAAGGGTGTTGAATCTATTTCGCCATTCTCATTGTTCCCTGGACTAAATACAATAGTGCGGTACATCAAATACTTTAACTTACTTTTGAAGTCCGTATAAATTGAGTAATTTTGTAAGGTCCGTATAAAATAGGAAGTGCGACATCATTCTATTCATTATCAGAATGGCTTCTAAACGTGCTTTAGACATATGTGAAACACCTTCTGCTGAAAAGGCAGAACTATCTCAAAATACTCTATATAAATTTAAAAAATTGTCAATCTTGGCATCTAAATTAATAAATGTTTTGCTCTTATTTTTTTGCATCAAAGTTTACAAAGAATGATTGCTCTTCGAAAAGAGTGTTGTTGCGTCTTCTTTGTATTAAATTTATGTTTGATTTAATAGTTTTTAGTTGTGTAGTTTTACCAATTTCATCAAAATATGCCGCTAAATTTCCCAATTCAGGGCAGGGTCCTTTTCCCAAAATACCTGGAAAAGGCCCTTTGTCAGACACAAACATTTCGAAACTGCCTCAGCTCCGAAAATATTTATTACACAATGTATTTTGTCAGCACGTTTCATTCCAAGGTGCTTTGAATAATGATTTTATTGATCGATTTCCTGCGGAATATATGGGAAATGTGTCCCGTTTCTAAGACCAAGACAAGAAATAATCCAATCGCAAAATCTTGTACACTTTGTCGCAGCGTTACTGAAATGTATATCAAATGTCACCATATTGGTTACGTCACAATAGCGTGACCCTCATTCCAAAATTGTGTTTCTGCTATTTTCGGCAATCTGATACTACTTAAACCATAATGCAGAATATAATGACGAATTATGACGTCAGTTAAAATATCTTGATTGCATCCGATTGCCGAACATAACAGATACATAATTCTGGAATGTTAACCAGATATCCAGACAAATGACGAGTATATTTACATGTAAATTGCACTTTGGTGAATTTTCACTTTGATATCTCGACGAGTTGACAAGATATAGTAGGAAGAGTGGTACTGTCAGATAGGAAATTCATTTCTGCACACGACAGTGTATAAAATGTATGTATTTGTAAACATCTACTTGACCGCAGAAAAAGCATCACTAAAAAGTCCCCTTACAGTCCTTCGCAGTCTGCGAAATTACCTTTTGGACTTGGTTGTCCTTCGGGCAACCATTTCAACAAAAATTGGTTGCCTGAAAGGAAAAATGTTGCCCGAAATGTTTCTTTTAAAACCTGAAGGCTTTATTACTCTAATGATATATGTAAAGAAAGCAAAACATGATGTCTTCACAATGTTTATTCATTATTCATTCTTTTGTATACAAAGAAAGAAGATTGACTATGTCTTTCTATGATATGTCACAGTCATCATTAGAGTCTTCATGATTTTTGACTGTTCGTGTTTTTTTAGAGTGTCAATCCGCATGCTAGAACACCCCTTTACAAAGGTACCATCAGTGTCAAATCCGAATTCTGTCTGTGCCCCAAGGGCACTGCATTTTACCATCTTCGGTATATTTAAGCCACTCTCGACCAACTTGCCAAGAAGAAACAAAATGTCTGTCTCTTTTGGCTTCGTAACACTTACTTGACTCTTTTTTTTAACTCTTTCATTGGTTTACCAGGAATGGCACCCGTCACGTTCCGCAATATTGACAATTTGTGACAACCGGAAACACGTTTTTACCGACGCATGCGCTCTTATTAGCATATTGATGATGTTTATTTTAATCTCATTGGATGGAATAATTCACGAACCGTTCGTGTTTAATTGTAATTTTCCGTTGCTCTATCGATCGGAACTCTTCGCCAATTTTCGGTCTCGTAAATCTGGATTCCCGAGTGACGGAATCCGAAGAGGCAGTTCCGATTGGATGCTCTATACAAAATAAAGAATTCGGCAAAATCCGATCAAAAAACGAGGTCGTGACGTGTTGTGACCTTCCATAGAGGGATACAATTAATTGATCAATTCCTCGTAGCGTTTATACCGGTGTCACAGTAATGTTCTCAACATGAATGAAAAAGCCGAAATCGTGTTTCCTGTTCGACTTTTATACTTATTTTGATTGACAAATAGGTTTGCACTTTTAGAAACGTTGGTTGTCCGCTCTGACAACCAAAGTGGGAGCACGTGGTTGTCCTGTTCGTAAATTAGTTGTCCCAGACAACCGCTAATTTCGCCTTCATAAATACTTATAATAAGTTCCAAGGTAATAATAATCAAAAGATGCAATTTCCTGTGCCACAACTCCTCCACACCTGAAATTATTTCTCAAATATTTTTAGTTAATGTGATGGATATAGATCTAAGTCTTTAATGTTTTATTACATTCATTTGTTGTTCAATAAACGATCTAACATTCTCATTTTGTTTTACTTCCGTGTCGGAAGTAGATATGGTTCATGACTGGTTCCCAGTTTCGCTTTCGCCAGTAAATTGACACAAACGGTATCATATTTCCAGTCATTGTTTAATAATAGGCTAATTTGGTGATAACTTTTGTCTTTGACTTCACGGTGGTCCGATCAATGGAAAGTTACCACAGTTTAATAGCGTAATGAAGGCCTACCTGTCCATTCCTTCTATGGAAATGTAGGGTCCCACACTTGCTCAAATAATGTATACTGCGACTGAGCACGCAGTTGCCATAGTTACCTCACCTGCACACTAAATGAATGTTACATCTACCCACCTATTCTTTCAAATGAACTCTTCAGTTACACTTCCTTCTTCAAATAAAACTACCACGAAAAATCAACACGTATACAATTTTCAAGATGGCTGTGACAAAGTGATCCTAACTTATGCGCATGCGCAAACATTAACAAACACAAAAAACAATAACAAACATGCCCTACATATGGCAACCTTTTTCACACTAAACATAATCTTATAAATCCATATAGACACTTCACAACATACTTATCAAATAAGCACCGTAATGGTGTGTGACAAATTCTCAACACTGCCCAAAGCCATAGCCACAGATTCATAAACTGGTGGACAGACCCGTGAAGCATGACCTATTTTTCTACCAAAACCATCATATGCCATATTAACTACCAAAACGTACATACGGTACCTACCTTTCGCCCAAAAATATTCTCGTCCACGGTTTTGCAACGATTACAATGGTTTCAAATGTCCAGTGTATATTATAACGTCGACCTACTGTACACCAAAGCAAAATGGCGTTCATTAAAGCGAAAATACCGAGTCTGCGCATAAACCGGAAGTCAATAGTCTTTTGAATTATACTAGAAATATAAAGACGTTAAATGATCTACTTATGTAATGGCCAACTATTACGTCCCGTTCATGTATCTACATCCATTAGTGTTTTTCCGTACTAGAAAAATCGACCATCCTAAATGGCCGGGGTAATAAAGATGACGCGATTAAAACTTTCTCGTCTCACATCGCTACGGGTTTGAACGAGCTCAACTTGTCAAGTGAAAAAGTGTTGATTATAAGGATAGCGGGAGATATACAGTACTAGTTCTACACAGAAAAAAAGTGGCGGTCTACCTCTACCATAAAAAATCGACCGTCATAAATCGACCATCCTAAATGGCCTAACAATGGCGTAAAACGCCATTCAACTATTTATTTCTTTTTTTTTCATAAGTCTCCTTTGAACAGTGAACAGTGAACAGCACGAATATGAACAATTAACCCAAAGAGCTTTCCAAATAAATTAAAGTCAAAAATATTTACAATATACAAGTGCCGTCGGTGACTACCCACACCACATGGGTTTTTACTATACACACAAAAGACTTATGTGCCCAACCGTAGTGTAACGGAAGGGCCTCGGGGTTCCCTGTACTAGGCAATCATTCCCAGGAGTACCCGAGCCCAACCGAAGAGTGCCCCTTCAGAAAGGCCTCCCTTCTGTGAAAGATTGCCTAGCACGGTATTTCCTGTACCAGGTAAGTATCATTTAAATAAATCAAACTGAAAAGTATTTACCCTAGAGAAAAAACATGCAGCTTCAAAACGGTCTCTCAATATCCACTTCTCTGGTGGAAATCTCCATCTCGGCTGAAAGAGTTCATTTACATATACATATTACACAATCTGAAACATTAATCCAACAATTTAATTTTGTTTTGCGTGCTATTTCTGTTGTACAGTCTAATACAGATTTAGTAAAGTGTAAACAATTTTCAGTATAACAGAATAAAAGGCATGTGCATGTACATGAATAGATAAATACGGAAATCGTGACATTGTGTGGTAGATATATTGTGCATGCACAGGAAACATGGGAATATGCTGGCATACAATGAGACATCCAGCTTAGTATACACACCTATTTTCCGAAGTGATTTTAATGTTTATGATGGTGAGCATATACTATAATACAGCATTTGGATGCTGTGCACTGGATATTTTAAATTCTTTGCACTGAATGTTGAGGAATATAATAAAATTACATTCATTGTTTTCCTATTATATAGTAAGGGATACACAACCTATTCTCTTTCGTTTGTTTGTTTGTATGGTGTTTCACGTCATTTTCAACACATGCAAGGTTATATATGACGGTCGATTTTATGTGGTGGAGGCAGACCACCCACCTTTCCTGGGTAGAACCAGTACTGTACAACTCCCGTCATCCGTATGAATCGACGCTTCCTCACAAGTCGAGCTGCCAGTGGGATTCAAACCCGCAGCGGTGAGAATCGAAGGTTTACAACGCAACGTTGTTAACCATTCGGCCAGGAAGACACCTAACTTATTCTAATAGTGTAATGGTTATCATCACGTTTTTGTAAAACTGGGATCATAAATTCAGACTATATTAGAATCAAAATACTTTAAAGTATTTCCTATCCGACCAGTTATCGAGGTCCCCACATACAACAACATGCACCATATTAAACCATGCACACACACTATTCCAGACTATACTTTGCCCGTAGCTGGCGATGAGACATAGGAATACCCACACACACTATTCTGGTCAGTGTTTAAAGGTTTAAGCCACAAACAAAACGCATACTAGTTTATAGAAAACTGTTGTTTGTTTGGTGTTACTTGCACACACATCCAAACTCCCATACCCCAAACACAGAATTGACCGAGTGATGGTGGCAGCATGCTTGGTGAGCGATGTGGGTGTCCCACACCTTGACCGAGAAGTAGATGGTACTATGATGAGGGCAGGAATAAGTTGTACCCCATGCCTGTTTTACAATTCCACACTACAAAACAAAAGTCCTTTGGACCTACTACTTAGCTGTAGAATATACAGGGCTGTACAACTTCAAAAGTGTTCCACTAGCGACATAATATTTGTTTTCTCTCACATTATATCAGTTTTACCTTGTGCAAACTGCATCTGAATTGTGGTCTCAATATCTTTTTAACATTATACAAGCATGAGGTAATTTAGGTTTAATATTTAATAATGTACATTATCCTTGTTCTTTAAAATAATTTTATACTTGATGATAGTGATGGGCAATCAGTTGAAAGTTGGCTGACTTTAAGCAGTAAAATAATATATATAATTGATATAAATATGTTTATTTGTGTATGTGCTCATTTTCACAAGTGTATATCCTAACTGGGATCACCAGGATAATCACATTTATTTCTATGCATTAAATAGAAATCTGTTATACAATTTTCGGGTAAAAGTTTGGTTAAAATGTCAATTACTGGATTACCTACACGATACATCCACCACCATGTGCACACAGTGACACATCCATCTACATAAATATAACGGGCCTGATGGACCAGGTTTATGTGTACGAAACTTATATACTTAACGGTGTTCAATTCCACTCCTCCTAAGGTTTGTGCAAAAACAAATCTTTCACATTCACAACTGTGGAGGAGCTGTGGCGGTAGAGTGGACTGACTCTTGATCCAGAGGTCACGGGGTAGAATGCACTTCCTCGAATGCACTTCCTCAGTACCTCATTCGGACAAGGTACTCGAAAGTATGCTATCCTTCGGATGTAAACCCTTCCTCAGCAAAGAGGCTGCCGTGATTATCAGAATTGTGTGCAGTATCGGGGAAAAAAAGGTTTCGCTCTTCCTGTTTCCTCTACCTGTTACCATTATTCAGTCTGAGTGCATGGTTAGTTTTCCAACCCAGTAAGGAATTGCGGAGTGCGTTCTGGGATGTGACCCCACTGCGAACCCGGACTTTTGGGACGAAAGACTAAAGCTTTCTCGCCTCTCATTGCTGCGGGTTCGAATCCCACCGGGAGCCAGGGGCGTACCTATACTCTTTTTGGGTATACGCAAATATGTCCCCTCCCGTTGGTAGGGGTCCGGGTGGCCTCCCCCGTGTATTTTATTTGAAAAAACTGATCCCTCAATAAGTAGTTTTGAGCGACTTAGAAACACATATTGAAGCCATTCCCCGTCACCCTACACTCCCTCGCCCCATCTCCCCCACTTCGGCTTCCGTGACTTTGTATTGCATTATTGTTGCATTGTTAGCTTTTTCCGACACCCAACTCTGAATTATACGCCCGGGCGTATAGCAGTATGCCCAGGGTAAGCCCCTGAGAGCTTGACTTGTCAAGTGAGAAATTGTCAATTCTTAGTCTTACGGGAGGCGGGAGATAAACTAAGAAATCATAAAATGGTGTTCAGTATTATTATATTTTTGAAGAAGAGTATTATTTTAAAACGTTACGCGTGGGATAATGAAACCGAGAACAATTGCCAATGTAACAATGCAAAAATGCAACAATGCAAAAATATAACAATGCAAACATGCAACAATTCAAAATGCAAAAATGAAACAATGCAAAACATGAAATATTTGGCAATTTAACAAAGTCACAATTAATGCATTTAGCGTTTAAGAAATTAGGAAAGTACAAATCTAGAATTTAGAAATGGAATAAGGTATAGTGCAATTTGTTATACTGCAATTTCAAAACGACAAAATACAATGGCTGATATCCCCCTCCATAGTTATTAGGCGTGACTGCGTGGTTTACACTAAACTTAGGCAATGAATCATCGGATGATTATTTCAAAAGAATGACACCGAGAAAATGCATTTGTTTTATTTTGCATTTAGTGTACATCGTACAAAACATTACTGAGTAATTACAGTTTCATTCAATTATAACTGCATCACAGACGAAATAAAATACAATTGCAAACCCTATTGAATGATGTTGGAGAAACTTTACTTAAATTATTCAACGGACGCCAAACGAGAAAATTGATAAAAAAAAAGGACATTACTGATGTGTGTTAACGAGATTGGAATGAGGCTGAGTAAATATGTGCTTTCTGTTGTGATTTTGTTTTAAGCAGAATAAGTGTGAACGTGTTAACGAAATAGTTATTTGGAAGAGTGGAAAAATGCAGCATATGTTAACATAGCATCAATAGACTCAGACATAGATGAATTTCTCTAAACTCAAGAACGCATATATTGCAAGACGTGTTCTTGAAAGATTGCAACGGTTTTATATTATTCACCATCTCGAGGACCACAATGAGCAACCTTCCACATTACCCTGTTTTGCCCTGCAGATCTTAACCACGATTAGTGTGTTAACACATTTAACTGATCATGATAACAAGCCCATGCCAGCGGATCACGTTTGAAAATGACGATTTCACTTTTATTTTAGCATTGTATCTAACAGCACCAATTGTTCACAACTACATCGAGACTTAAACAAGAAAACAATTAGGAATAGTTCGGAGCTTATGCATATTTAAACTCCGGTATTGAATGACTGCATTATTTTTGCAGTCCCTATAGTTCAATAATAACGTGTCTTTGGAGCATGATTAAGATACACATTTGCAAGAGATTCAACTACCATCAGAGTATTTTTATACAGTGAAATAATCATTGTCTATTGAGACACACAAGATGCATGCGCAGTTACTCCGACTCCTTGAAAATGAAGTTTATTCGAAACTAGAAGATATTGTTTTCAAAGGAACTATCCGTTGAATGTTAATGTTCGGTAATGCTATCATTCTTATGGGTTAAGTCAATTTATTCAATAACTGGCATCGCTGTTTTAAATGTGTGTGCTATTCATACACTAGTCGTTTCTTTTGGGCGATTAAACCCCAGCACAGATGTGTGTTATTATATTTCATTGCGGGTTTAATGCAGGTGAACTATTTATACATTACTCGTTTCTTTTGGGTGACCAGACCCCAGCACAGTTGTGTTTTTATTATATTTCATTGCGGGTTTGTGCGTTATTTATGCACGACTTTTTTTTTTCGGTGATCAGATATTTGTTCTTATATTTCATTGCGGGTGTGTAAATTATAGTCATTACTTGTTTATTTTGGGTGATCAAACCCAAGCCCAGATGTGTGTAATTTTATTTCTTTGCAGGTTTAATGCGGGTTTGCTATTTATAGGTAACATTTTTCTTTTGGGTGATCAGACCCCGGAACAGATGTGTGTTACATGTATTATATGTCATTGCAGGTTTAATGCGGGTGTGCTATTTGTAAACTACTAGTTTTTGGAGGGTGATCAGACTAAAAAGAGATGTGTGTTATGATATTTCATTGTGGGTTTAATGAGAGTATGTTATTTATACACTACCTGTTTTTTTTCGGTGATAAGACCCCAGTACTATATGTTTTTATGGGTTTAATGCGGGTGTGCTATTTATACATTACTTGTTTTTTGGATGATCAAACCCCAACACAGAATGCTGATGTGTGTTACTATTTTTCATTGCGGGTTAACCTATGTGTGTGTGTGTGTGTGTGTGTGTGTGTGTGTGTGCGCCTTATGTATACTCTACTTGTTTCTTGTCTGTGATATTTATTCTTATATTTAGTTAAAACTTATTTATTTTACACATCGATTGAAACGAAAACCCTCTGAACTTATTTTAATCAACCTCGATGTCTTCCTGTGTAGAACAAGTAATAATCAAATGCAGACAAAGTGTCTTGCTCAACGATACAGCGCATATGGTCATCGCGGGGATCGAACCCACGACTTGGGTGCTATAACAAGTGTTCTATTTATACACTACTTGATTTGTTTAGGTTGGTCAGACCTCAGCACAGATATATGTTATTATGTTGCATTGTTGGTTTAATCCCAATCATGTCAAAATAATGCGACAGTTTATTTCTGTGTTACGACTGAAATATATCACAATTTCAAACAGCGGCATTGCTATAATATATCGCCAGCGATTTGAAGAGCAATGCATTTTCAATCTAATCAAACTTTAAGAGAATGCAGGTTTATCCTGAAGGTCACAACTGAACTGGTTTCCAGTCTCTGCATTAAAGTAGCTATCCAACAACAGCCAAATCTTACAACATGTTCACCATTTCTAAACCTACTGACGACAAGCTGTGGAGAATCTAATCTCAACAGACACGATATAAACAGCTTCAACCAGCCATTTTCAATTTTGACATGTGTTATCTCCACTTAAACGGTTTTTCCCCCCGAGCAAGACCGTATGGGAATATATGTTTCTCAGCTTTTTGGAAAACAATCCGATAAAAACAAAACTATCATCCTGTATCAACAAATGGACAGTTCAAGTGTGAATGGAGTATTGTTTTGGAATTGATAGATACTGGTATATTCATAGAATATCCACACAGACTACGACTGTAAATTGACGTTGGTTCTACAGTGATCTTGACCTCATGGGAATTGACGTTCTTCAAGACATTTCTACTTTCCACAGAGAAACTGTTAGATCGAATTGCTTTAGATTCTCTGCATTATTCTGTATACGTATTGCCATGTTTGTTCATTTCAACAACAACAGCTGCATCGTATTAGGTAATTTCAAAATAAAGGTAAAACACATTACGTGGTCCGAATATTCACTTTCTTACCCCATCCAACCCCTTCTCCAAGAAGCGAAAACGGGGTTGGATGGGGGTAAGAAATAAAACCTTAATTTCAGCTTAAAATGTTTGCGTCTTGTAAAATTAAAACATTTAGGGGGTAATTTTTAACAGGTAATTGTGTTTTTTCAGTAGAAAATGTTTTAAAAGGTGTTTTATTGTCGAAATATTCGTTATAAAATCCTGTTAATATAAGCTTTCCCATCGCGGGACCACCTAATGAGCACATGCTATACAATTTAAAATGATTCCATACGCAACTTGCGCTGTAGAATTAAAAATGAAATTGAATAAACTTATAAACTGTAGTATGTCGACATTCGTTAAGGATAATTTAATTTGATACGCATAAACATAACAAAACATCAACATAATGTAATATAAGGATCGATAAGATCATGAGTAAAGTTCAGTAGAGTGCTATGTGTCGATAAACGGCATTCATCTGCCTGAAAGAAAATATATTAAGCCGACGTTTCGCGATTGGTGATTGTTGTTAAGTGCCGTACGAAGTAGAGCGTGCCATCATGCAAACATTATACGAACACATTATGTATAGACAGCTACAATAACAAATGCTCCTTGGAAGGCATTTTTTGAGTTTTGTGATAAATATTATTTCATATATTTGATACTGAATTCGTTGGATACAACTGGTATGATGCTTGTCACAGTCATATCCTTGTATCCACTTCGTTTAATAAATTCAATATTAAACAAGCACGCATGTCAGATCCATTATATAAAAATTATGTATACTGTCAAAAAAACATTTATCAATTCTTTAGTGAAGGTTTATAACTACAATACTGTTCAACAACATAATAAACGCTTTCAAAATAAACAAATTTCATTAATAAGCATCAAAAAACTGCTAAAAGCATTTTACGGTTTCAATACCATGATGTATTTATTTTTCGTGCACTCGAAGAGCTTTCTGGTGGGCTGGTCCATCAAACATTAGCGACGAATTAACCCTTAACCCGATACATATATATAATGGACTGTTCTTTTTTTGAATTAATACCATTCCATTTATGTGACAAAAAGATGTTTTGGGGGAAATGACTGATCAGCAGCCGGACATTGTAAACCTTACTCGCAGACTGATCTGGGTTTACAATGGACACAAAGGCTATTATACTCATGCTTAGCGGTTTAATGGTTCAAATCCGTTGCACGGTTACACATTTTACATGGTCGATTTAACAAACAATCACTCTGACACAAACTGTATTAAAACAAAAATAAATCTTATTAAATTGACATTTCATTTGTCGAAAACGCCGTTCGTTATTTCCAGTGTCGCAAGACGCACCTGATTTACAGCGATATAAAAGTCTCACACCACAGTTATTTTCCATAGGGTTCCATTGTAATGTTTTTGTTCATGGCATAGAGATACACACAATTTACAACATGTATTCATGCTTAAATTCTCCATTGATACAATATCTGCAATTTAAAACACAAATGACTAATATTAGCAGGTTGAACAATTTTAGATTTCATGTTTGCGTGACACCTATCACAATTTAGACAAAAAAACAACCCCGTGGTGATTAGACCCATGATGTGTAAAATGAGGCAGAATTGGCTAAAATCTTATATCAACATGACTTTTTCTGTGATCTCTTCCTAAAATGATGTAGATATAGAATCTGGCAAAGTTAATTCAATGAATCCTGTAAAATGTAGAAAAGCGGACTTGTTTTTTTCTATCTCCTTCATCTGTATGGCACGAGTATTCAAGGGAGATAATAGTGGTGTGAGTCCTGAAGCAAGTGCAATGAAATGGAAAAACAGCTCGCTGTTATTCCATAATTATATGCTCACGGTCATTGAAAACGCACCACAGTATAAATCCTTTTAAACGTTCGAATTTGAGACATTTGGTTAACTATATTATATAATCCATATAACGAGTCGACAATTAACATTTTTCATGTGATATCTGGATTTAGTGCATTCCACATTAGTGTTATGAAATGGTACGACGTGTGTTTCCGGGTTTCTTCAGTTACTTCGTACAAAGAAATCATTTTCTCAACTTTCATTGCATAATACTCTCAGAAGTCAAAAAATAAAAATGCCAATAAAAATAATTGGAATTTTTTCCGAGAAAGATTAATGTAGCTTGAAATTTAGTGTAACAGTTTCCTTTTTATGATTACCCTTTGTAAACAATGTTAAATAACAAGGTAGATAACAGCATAAACTTATGGAGTTAATGGTGCCTTTTCATTGACCGCTAGTATATAATTCGTGGTTGGGGCAGGGGCTGAGGGTGCAACTGAGCATTATCAAATCACCAATTTTTGATAACCTTTTTTGTTTTGGCTTGTCAATTTTTGAATGGAAGAATTAACAACTGTTTATGCCGTCTGGCTAATTTTGCATCAATTGATCACCGACGAGAAATCGTACACAATTTTTTTCTGTACAATTCTTTATATAATACTGCTTCCATAACTCAAAGCTATACACAACATTTTCCTTGTCTTCATGGATCACGTCAGACATTTTCTAAATGTACCATCTTCTAAAAAGGTATTGATTTTATTCACATACCAAGTAAATTTCGAAAAAAACATGTTATTGATACTATTTAAAAAAATCCAGAACGCTCATTTATTTGCTTTAATATATAAAACTGTATTAGAAATATTATTTTCAACTACGCAAACTAGCTGCTTATATTTAAAAAGAATCCAACACGCCTAAGGAATGTGCTGTAAACATTCTAAATTATTATATGCTCCGGCTGGTCATTTCATTGCAGGTAATTTTGTTATTATAGATAACCTGTTTCGGCAATTTTTTCTAAAAGTCCTAAGTATAAATATATCATTAAATGCTTGATATTGATCGTCCACATCATTGTTGATTTTAGTCTAAAATAATGTCGTAAAGAACATGCGCGTGCAAATTCCCCATCATTCTGTAGCCTATGATCATCTACAACGCTTGCTTGTTTTCAAGACAAGCGTCGAGAACTGTTCTTCTAAAAAAACGTTTGACGCGGCAGCCATTATACCGAGATTCTGGACTCGTTTCTGATTGGCTGATACAAACGCACCTTCTATCGAAGATATATTTGGCGACAGAAAGACACCAAATTAATATATATAGACAAAGACGGAAACTTCATCGATATATGACGAACTAAATATGGATGATCAAAAATACAACAATAAATAAAAATACAGACATGCGTTTCAGGTTTCATTTCTTGTTGTTTCTGCATGAATCATTGACGGGTATTGTAATATGCTTAAGCTTCTAAGATATATCATACGACTGTTAAGGTTATTTAAAAATAACGTCTTTATTTTACTGGGAATATTCTAAATGTTCTATGACATTCTATGATGGTATAAAAGCAGCCTTCTGTTTACAATGAAGCGTCGAAGATGATCAAGACAAATTATTCGGAGAACAAATCAATTCTTAAAATCATAGATATCCGTATTGATCCCCATTTAATTCCTGAGACAGATAATTTCCTGGAACTCGGGAGCACGAATTAGTATACTCTAGTGTTACCATCATGTATATAATGCTATCTAAGTGTACTTGTTTACTGATCCAGCTTTCAAGTTGTTTCTACTAATAGCACATATATAAACATAGCTGAATTTTGTACTATTCATTTTCAGGCCAGATTGCTTGATTAACATCCATAGTTTATGTAATATTTCTAACTTCTTGTTCACATCATGTGATACATCATATGACTCAATCACGGTTATTGGAATATTTTAAAGCTTCTACGACATTCTAAGATGTATTGTATAACTTTTAAGGTTATTTAAAAATAACTTGTTGATCTTACTGGAATATTCTAAATGTTCTGTGACATTCTATGATGGTGTTGTTTGGTTTTCAGTATTTAGCGGTTGAATTAAGTATACATTTAGTATAAAGTATAAGTGAAATTATTGGATGCTATGAATTGAAATATATTGTGAGAGGATAAACAATATTGTGCTAGTGACTGTGGATTATTTGGACATTTGGACTATTGTGAATTAATAAACCAGGAAAGACTTGAAGTGAAATTGGATAAAAGGGATACTTGACAATTTTGATTAAAGGGACACTTGAATAGTTAGATTAAAGAGAAATTTGCCAACATTATTTGGATTTTATTCGTATATCGCATTTTAAAATAATACTGGATGTATTTTATGTATTTTCTGTAGGTGAATATTTTTCATTGTAGTACATGTATTTGAATAAATGTGTTGATTATAATTTAAAAATAGATGTTGCTAGTTTTAATTCTTTTCTTGTTACATTTAGGGCCGTAACACAAGTTCAATATACTGAAGATGATGTTGCTTCCACGCATATAAGTCCGTGCACTACTTTCAAGGCTGGGGCAGAAGAAAAATCGAAAGAAACTTCCGACTATGTAATGGATTCCTAAAATACACAACCATGTAAAACCCTGTTGTTTAGTGTTACTTGCACACACAGCCAAACTCCCATACCCCAAACACAGAATTGACCCAGCGATGGTGGCAGCATGCTTGGTGAGCGATGTGGGTGTCCCACACCTTGACCGAGAGGTAGATGGTACTATTATGAGGGCAGGCATAAGTTGTACCTCATGCATGTTTAAATTTTTTCTATAACATTATATCAGTTTAAAATATTTACCTTGTGCAAACTGCTTCTGAATTGTGGTCTCAAATGCCATCTCGCAAATGTTCATCTCTGCTGTTAAATGCGACGGTTGACACAACCTGAAGGTAACAAATAAAACACTCTATTTATGCCGAATGTATATATATAGTTTTTAACATTATTGCTTTTTTTTTTACAAGCATGATGTAATTAGATATAATATTTAATTACGTACATTATCATTGTTCTTTTAAAATAATGTTATACTTGATGATAGTGATGGGCAATCGGTTGAAAGTTGGCTGATTTTAATCAGTAAAATAATATATATAATTGATATAAATATGTTTATTTGTGTATGCGCTCATTTTCACAAGTGTATTTCCTAACTGGGATATCCAGGATAATCACGTTTATTTCTATGCGTTAAATAAAAATCTGTTATACAATTTTGGCGTAAAAGTTTGATTAAAATGTCAATTACTGGATTACCTACACGATACATCCACCACAATGTGCACACAGTGACACATCCATCTAAATAAATATAACGGGCCTGATGGACCAGGTTTATGTGTACGAAACTTATATACATAACGGTGTTCAAGCACACTCCTCCGGAGCTTTGTGCAAAAACAAATATTTCACATTCACAACTGTGGAGGAGCTGTGGTGATAGAGTGGACAGCATAACTGACTCTTGATCCAGAGGTCACGGTGTTGAATGCACTTTCTCGAATGCACTTCCTCAGTACCTCATTCGGACAAGGTACTCAAAAGTATGCCATCCTTCGGATGTAAACCCTTCCTCAGCAAAGAGGCTGCCGTGATTATCAGAATTGTGTGCAGTATCGAGAAAAAAAAGGTTTCGCTCTTCCTGTTACCTCTTCCTGTTACCATTATTCAGTCTGATTGCATGGTTAGTTTTCCAACCCAGTAAGGAATTGCGGAGTGCGTTCTGGGATGAGACCGTACTGCGAACCCGGACTTTTGGGAAGAAAGGCTAAAACTGTCTCGCCTCTCACTGCTGCGGGTTCGAATTCCATAATTATTTTGGGTATACGCACGGGGATGTGTCCCCCTCTCGTTGGTAGGGGTGCGGGTGGCCTCCCCCGTGAATTTTATTTGAAAACTGATCCCTCAATAAGTAGTTTTGAGTCTCTAAGAAACGTATATTGAAGCCATTCCCCGTCACTCTACACTCTCCAGCCCCCTCCCCCACTTCGGCTTCCGTGCCTTTGTATTGCATTATATTTGCATTTTTAGCTTTTTCCGATTCCCAACTCTGAATTATATGCCCGGGCGTATAGGAGTATGCCCAGGGTACGCCACTGCGCACTTGACCTTGTCAAGTGAGAAATTGTCAATTCTTAGTCTTACGGGTGGCGGGAGATAAACTAAGAAATCATAAAATGGTGTTCAGTATTATTATATCTTTAAAGAAGAGTATTATTTCAAAACCTTACGCGTGGGATAGTGAAACCAAGAACAATTGCCAATATAACAATGCAAAAATGCAACAATGCAAAATTCAAAAATGAAACAATGCAAAAAATGAAATATTTGGCAATTTAAGTCACAATTAATGCATTTAGCGTTTAAGAAATTAGGAAATTACAAATCTAGAATTTAGAAATGGAATAAGGTATAGTGCAATTTGTTATAATGCAATTTCAATATGACAAAATACAATGGCTGATATCCCCCTCCATAGTTATTAGGCGTGACTGCGTGCTTTACACTAAACTTAGGCAATGAATCATCGGATGATTATTTCAAAAGAATGACCCCGATAAAATGCATTTGTTTTATTTTGCATTTAGTGTACATCGTATACAACATTACTGAGTAATTATAACTGCATCACAGACAAAATAAAATACAATTGCAAACCCAATGAACGATGCTGGAGAAACTTTACTTAAATTATTGAACGGACGCCAAACGAGAAAATTGATAAAAAACCCGGACATTACTGATGTGTGTTACCGCGATTGAATTGAGACTGAGTTAATATATGCTTTCTGTTGTGATTTTGTTTTAATAGCAGAATAAGTGTGAACGTGTTAACGAAATATTTATTTGGAAGAGTGGAAAAATGTAGCATTTGTTAACATAGCAACTATAGACTCAGACATAGACAAATTTCTCTAAACTCAAGAACGCATATATTGCAAGATGTGTTCTTGAAAGATAGGCAACGGTTTTATATTATTCACCATCTCGAGGATCACAATGAGCAACCTTCCACACTACTGTTTTGCCCTGCAGATCTTAACCACGATTACAAATTTAACTGATCATTATAACATTGCGGTAAATCAGACACAAAAGTCCATGCCAGCGGATCACGTTTGAAAATGACGACTTCACTTTTATTTTAGCATTGTATCTAACAGCACCAATTGTTCACACCTACATCGAGACTGAAACAAGAAAACAATTAGGACTTGTTCGGAGCTTATGCATATTTAAACTCCGATATTGAATGACAAAACCGCATAAACGCCGAAAATATGCGAATCAATCCTTATATTTGCATTATTTTGCAGTCGCTATACTTCAATAATAACGTGTCTTGGGAGCATGATTAAGATACACATGTGCAAGAGATACAACTACCATCAGAGTATTTTCATACAGTGAACTAATCATTTTCTATTGAGACACACTGGATGCATGCGCACTTACTCCGCCTCCTTTAAAATGAAGTTTATTCGAAACTAGACGATATTGTTTTTTTCAAAGGAACTATCCGTTGAATATTAATGTCTGGTAATGCTATCATTCTTACGGGTTAAGTCAATTTAGTCCATAACTGGCATCGCTGTTTTAAATGGTGTGTGCACTACTCGTTTCTTTTGGGCGATTAAACCCCAGCACAGATGTGTGGTTTTATATTTCATTGCGGGTTTAATGCAGGTGAACAATTTATACATTACTCGTTTCTTTTGTGTGACCAGACCCCAGCACAGATGTGTTTTTATTATATTTCATTTTGGGTTTAACGTGTGTGTGCGTTATTTATGCACCACTTTTTTATTTTCGGTGATCAGATATTTGTTCTTACATTTCATTGCGGGTGTGTAAATTATAGTCATTACTTGTTTATTTTGGGTGATCATACCCCAGCCCAGATGTGTGTAATTTTATATTTCTTTGCAGGTTTAATGCGGGTTTGCTATTTATAGATACGTTTTTTCTTTTGTGTGATCAGAACCCGGGACAGATGTGTGTTACATGTAATGCGGGTGTGTTTTTTGTAAATTACTTGTTTTTTGGAGGGTGATCAGACCAAAGTAGAGATGTGTGTTATTATATTTCATTGTGGGTTTAATGAGAGTATGTTATTTGTACACTACCTGTTTATTTTCGGTGATTAGTGCCCAGCACAGATGTGTGTTATTATATGTATTTATGGGTTTAATGCGGGTGTGCTATTTATACATTACTTGTTTTTTGGATGATCAAACCCCAGCACAGAATGCTGATGTGTGTTACTATATTTCATTGCGGGTTTAACGTATGTGTGTGTGTGTGTGTGTGTGTGTGTGTGTGTCCGATGTATAC
The DNA here is from genome assembly GCA_037043455.1 of Cyrtodaria siliqua. Taxonomy (NCBI): domain Eukaryota; kingdom Metazoa; phylum Mollusca; class Bivalvia; order Adapedonta; family Hiatellidae; genus Cyrtodaria; species Cyrtodaria siliqua. Next base: position 109,908 of record JAWPHD010005036.1, read on the forward strand.
ACTACTTGAACTTATTTTAATCACCCTCGATGTCTTCCTGTGTAAAACCAGTAATAATCAAATGCAGACAAAGTGTCTTGCTCAACGATACAGCGCATATGGTCATCGCGGGGATCGAACCCACGACTTGGGTGCAATAACAAGAGTTCGATTTATACACTACTTGATTTGTTTAAGGTGGTCAGACCTCAGCACAGATATATGTTATTTTGTTGCATTGCCGGTTTAATCCCAATCATGTCAAAATAATGCGACAGTTTATTTCTGTGTTACGACTGAAATATATCACAATTTTAAACAGCGGCATTGCTATAATGCATTTGCATTTAAATCTAATCAAACTTTAAGAGATTGCAGATTTATCCTGAAGGTCACAACTGAACTGGTTTCAAGTCTCTGCATTAAAGTAGCTATCCAGCAAACAACAACCAAATTTTACAACATGTTTACCATTTCTAAACCTACTGACGACAAGCTATGGAGAATCTAATCTCTACAGACTCGATATGAACAGCTTTAACTAGCCATTTTCAATTTTGACATGTCTTATCTCCACTTAAACAGGTTTTCCCCGAGCAAGACCGTATGGGAATATATGTTTCTCAGCTTATTGGAAAACAATCCGATAAAAACAAAAAACAATCATCCTTTATCAACAAATGGACAGTTCAAGTGTGAATGGATTATTGTTTTTGGAATTGATAGATACTGGTATATTCATAGAATATCCACACAGACTACGATTGTAAATTGACGTTTGTTCTACAGTGATCTTGACCTCATGGGAATTGACGTTCTTCAAGACATTTCGACTTTCCACAGAGAAACTGTTAGATCGAATTGCTTTCGATTCTCTGCATTATTCTGTATACGTATTGCATGTTTTTTTCATTTCAATACCGCTGCATCGTATTAGGTAATTTCACAATAAAGGTAAAACACATTACGTGGTACGAATATTAACCTTAATTTCAGCTTAAAACGTTTGCATATTGTAAAATTAAAACATTTAAGGGGTAATTTTTAACAGGTAATTGTGTTTTTTCAGTAGAAAATGTTTTTAAAGGGGTTTTATAGTCGAAATATTCGTTATAAAATCCTTTTAATATAAGCTTTCCCATCGCAGGACCACGTAATGAGCACATGCTATAAAATTTAAAATGATTCCATACGCAACTAAAAATGAAATTGAATAAACTTATAAACTGTAGTATGTCGACATTCGTTAAGGATAATTTAACTGGAAACTCATAAACATAACAAAACATAAACATAATGTAATATAAGGATCGATACCATGAGTAGAGTTCAGTAGAGTGCTGTGTGTCGATAAACGGCATTCAACTGTGCGAAGCTGACGTTTTGCGATTGGAGGTCGTTGTTTAGTGCCGTACGGAGTAGACCGTTAACCCGCTACATATATATAATGGACTTTTCTTTTTTTGAATTAATACCCTTCCATTTATGTGACAGAAGAGTGTTTTGGGGGAAATGACTGATCAGCAGCCGGACATTATAACCTTACTTGCAGGCTGATCTGGGTTTACAATGGAAGCAAAGGCTCTTATACTCATGCTTATGGTTAATATCCATTGCAAGGTTACACATTTTACATGGTCGATTTAACAAACAATCACTGTGACACAAACTGTATTAAAACAAAAATAAATCTTATTAAATTGACATTTGATTTGTCGAAAACGGCATTCGTTATTTCCAATGTCGCAAGACGCACATGATTTACAGCGATATAAACGTCTCACACCACAATTAATTTTCAATAGGTCCCATTGTAATGTTTTTGTTCATGACATAGAGATACACACAATTTACATGCTTAAATTCTCCATTGATGCAATATCTGCAATTTAAAACACAAATAACAAATATTTACTAGGTTGAACAATTTTAGATTTCATGTGTGCGTCACAATTTAGTCGTAAATACAACCCCATGGTGATTAGACCCATGATGTGTAAAATGAGGGAGAATTAGCTAGAAATCTCATATCAACATGACATTTTCTGTGATTTCTTCCTAAAATGCTGTAGATATAGAACCTGCTAAAGGTAAATCAATGTATCCTGTAAAATGTAGAAAAGCGAACTTGTCTTTTTCTCTATCTCCTGCTTCTGTATGATACGGGTATTCAACGGAGATACTAGTGGAGTGAGTCCTAAAGCAAGTACAATGAAATGGAAAAAAAACAGCTAGCTATTCCATAAGTTAATTACTCACGGTCATTGAAAACGCACCACAGTACAAATCCTTTTAAACGTTCGAATTTGAGACATTTGGTTAAATATATGATATAATCCATATAACGAGTCGACAATTAACATTTTATGTGATATTCTGGATTTAGTGCATTCCACATTAGTGTTATGAAATGGCACGACGTGTGTTTCCGGGTTTCTTTAGTTACTTCGTACAATAAAAATGCCAGTAAAACTAAATGGAATTTCTTCCGAGAAAGATTAATGTAGCTTGAAATTTAGTGTAACAGTTTCCTTTTTTAATGATTACCCATAGTAAAAAATGAAATAACAAGGTAGATAACTGGTTAGAATAGTCCAACAGTATAAACGTATGGTGTCACTTCAACATTTATGATTTTTTTTTTGATACAAAGTGTACGGTGAATAAAACGTCTACAACTTCAAATTTGTGTCATTTCTCTAACTGAAACTTTTTGTTTTACTAAACATCTTGGGATTTATTTTAAATATTATGTGGAATTAAGTGTGAAGTATATACAATATATAGCGGAGATTCCAGAGTTGCGTTTCTTTTTCGCTTCAGTATACTATTAATGATAATAATACTCCAATATATACTCAGCAAAAATAAAAAGTATCCAAAAGGTGTGAAAACGAAATGAACAAAACTTAAAAAATGTAAAGATTATCGACAATAGCACAGATTTAGCAGTCTAAGCCCATTCAAATACACAGAAAAATGTTCAAACTCATGTGTCCACCGTTACATCGAATACACTCAAAAATGCGACGTCGCATCTTCTGACTTAACGATTGACGAAGCATCGGGCATATTTTGGACTTCGTGTACGTCAGGATGACCCGATCTAAAGTGTTTAGGACCTTGCAACAGCATTTGTTCGCTAATGGAACGCATTAGCTCCAAAATTCGTCAGTCGTTACGTCAGAAGCATGCGACGTCGCATTATTGCATGTATTCGGTGTGGCGGTGGACACATGAGATATTAGCGAGGTTTGGAATATTTTTCTGTTTATTTTCTGTTATTTTTTTGGTTCCACTACTCCGGCCGATTAAAGGCTCTGGGTATTGTTTAACCACTTATAGGATATGTTGTCTGCTTTTTAATGTAGTCTTTTGTCTTTTGACAGTTACTTGTGATATGCAGGCTTCATAACCGCTGCTCCCAACTAAATTCCATTATGTTTATTTCGCTGCAATATTTCGTATGTGTCGTTTTCGGCCGTTTCCAAAGGTCCATTATCATACTCATTTTTTTTTCTTATAAACATTGCCATTCATGTTTGTCGCTTTGCATGATCTGGGGTTTACTGTGTTCTGTGAAAGCTACATTTCTTGTTCGACTTTTATAGTTATTTTTATTTGTATTCAATTTGTCATGGCTTTAGATATCCGCTTGAAGAAGTTTTATCATTACACTGGTATACTGAGCTCAATGCCGCATTTTTATTTTAAAGTTCTTATGGCACTGTTCGATATATTGTTCATGACGTAACATTAGATGTGTAAACATAACATTTATTATTTCAGCTCTAAATGTACTTAAAAGAATAACAAACGAGTTTGGAATAATATAAGCAAAACAATCTGCATATGAAAGGTTAACGAATGAACACAGACAATGACAAAAACGGAGTTCAGATGTTTTATGATTAATTATATAAAAGGTTTAATGTGGTGATATCGAACTGGATTACCATTTAAACAAGGTTAATAGAGTTTGGTGACAATGTAATTGGTCACCTGATATTCATGTTAAATATGATTTGTCAACTAGTGTCAGCCTTGGAAGGCCGTTTAAAGCCCTAATTTATATCATGGACATGTATTTGCATGCATAATTTGTCTTAAGTTAGTATTATTCGTTTTCAATATCTGCACTGTAGTATATATAAAACAAATACGTATAGTCTATTATATGTTTTCTCAGTGTATTCCAAATAAGGACAAGTGTGTTTGTCCCGTTGTGGTAAAATACGTTTTGTTACAATGACTTGATACAATTTGTAATAGTTTGACGAACTAATGATTTAGATTACGAAAATAGAATCGATATTTTATTTTTGATTTAAGTGTTATGCCATATTTGATTATTCATAGAATCTGATTAAATTAATTGGTTCGTGAATTCACAATTGACAAATGACAAAATTGAAAAGCTTAAAATGTTTTAACTATGTGTTGCTGTAAGCCAAACGTTATATAGCATCCGTAAATCTGTAATATGGATAGCTAGATAGTGGTATATGTACAAAAGAGATTTAATGTTGAGATTTTCACCAGACGCTAAGGCTGATGTCACCCAAGTCTTTACTGATAGCACTCTATATTTGGATACCATATTACCATTAACAACCCATTTATCTACTATAGACTATTTCATATATTAGATTAAATTTAGTTAACAATACATATCCTAACGAAGCTGTTATTTATGATTCTGTCTTGATTAAAAGTTGAGAACGAAAACATATAAGTAAACTAGAAATGTCACAGTGTTGTGACAAATGCCCCCGAAGTGACATGTAAGTGTGACCTTGACCTTGGAGCAAAATGAAACCAACAGATATATTTAAAAATATTTAAAAAAAAAAAACAAATATTAAAAAAAAAAAAAAAAAAAAAAAAAAATATTTAAAAAATAAAATTAAATGAAATAAAATGAAAAAAAAAATTTAAAAAAAAATAATTCTTTTTTAAAAGTTTAAAATAAAAAATAAAATTGTACACACAAATTAAGAAATAAATGAAAAAAATAAATAATGAAAAAAAAAGCGTTATTGTCCGACACAATTTGACCTCTAAGTGTGACCTTGACCTTGGGGGCCACAGACCTGGATTTGTGCTCGACACATCGTCTTATTGTGGTGAGCACTTGTGCCAAGTAATTTGAAAATCCGTCCAGGAATGCCAGAGTTACTGACCGGACACGATTTGACCTTTGACCTATGTGTGACCTTGACCTTGGAGCGACACATCATGTTGTTGTGGTGAGCACTTGTGCCAAGTTAATTCAAAATCCGTCAAGAAATACCAAAGTTATTGACTGGACATGATTTGACCTTTGACCTCTAAGTGTGACCTTGACCTTGGAGCGACGAACCTGGATTTTGTGTGCGACATGTTGTCTGGTTGTGCTGGGCACTTGTGCCAAGTTATTGGAATATCCTTCCAGGAATGTCAGAGTTATTGACTGGACACAATTTGACCTTTGACCTCTAAATATGACCTTGGCCTTGGAGCCACGGACCTGGGTTTTGTGCACGACACGTCGTCTAGTTGTGGTGAGCAATTGTGCCAAGTTATTTGAAAATCTGTCCATGAATGTCCGAGTTATTAACCGGACACGAAAGCATTTTGTTTTGACCTTTGACAGCTAAGTGTGATCTTGACCTTGGAGCCATGATATAGGACTTGGACCGGTAACCAGAGAGGTCAAAAGGTGAAAATGGTCGTACTCGAAAGTTTTACCATCAGTGGTGTTATTTGGGACTGTGTAATTGATTTAGTACATACAAGAGGTACGTATATTTACTGTTTTTGTTTTGCGGACAGATTTCCGAAGATATGGGTGCAAAAAGCAAAGGAATCAGTCATCAGAGTGCTGAGTGGTACTATTTTGTATGAGGTAAGATTTTAAACAAAATGAGGTGTGGTTCGGCTGTTGTTGCCAAAAAAAGGTCATCTACTTTCATTTTGAGCCAAATGCTGGTGCATAGAGCAGTTATGGTCATTGTTGTTTTGCTATTTTTGTGTTTTGTCGTCACGTATATACATTTTAATGGATATTTGAAGTGTCACGGAGCATTAGGGTAAGTGTTATTCTGTGTAGAGCTAACATTACGGTCTATGTGAAAATAATGGTGGTCCAAATCCTTTATACGAAACAAGAATTGGATGATGTTGAATGTGTTTTTACTGTTTTCAACGGATTTACATTCAGTTTGGGTACTTAAAAATAATGACGAGGAGTCTGATGATACATGCAAGTATTCGTTTATGTAAATATATGGTTCGAGCATAACTTTGTTTACATCCGGTCTTAACAGACAAGCTAGAATTTAGCTGATTTTGTAGATTTGTTGGTATTTTAGGCATACTGATAGGAAAGCGTTCCAGTAATGCAGGTATGAGTTGATATTTCTGTTTACAAATGTATATTTCATCATTAGCATTGTATATCTTTATGAAATTAATGCACATATGCATGATATGTGAAAATTGTATGTTTTCTGAGGCTTGGAAAGCTGTTTTGCACCGGTCCGAGTCATGAAGCATTTTCTGCAAATAGGCATTTTTTTCAGATCCATGTCATTGTTTATTCTTTCGTTTGTTACACATATTAGGTAATTTTGAGTGTTTTGTTAACCGAGATCTTTACAATCTAAATACATGGATTTATGTTGGTTTGCGCTATCGCATAAATGCATATGGTTGGTTCTGTTGGTCTTCTCGGATCGTCGCACATTTCTCTACATACATGTATGGGCAGTCGCAACATGTTTGCATACTAAACAGTTGTGTTTTGTATATAATTATAACAATTGGAGTTTCTGTTTATATTATCATATTATTATCATCAGTTATTCACATTATATAACTTATTTAAATCATTTTATGCATCTTTTTTCAGAAATCTGCCAGACACGACTGTACGACTGTCTTGAAAAAAGGATTCACTACTCGTGCCTACCGTAATTGGCTCTTCTGAGATTTTTTTGATATTGATACAATAGCTATCATACGCAGTAAGTAATAAAATTAAATGTATTGTGCCCCTGTGGTGTGTGTGTGTGTACAAGTACGTAAAAGGCATCCATCTGTAATGCAAGGTGTCTAGGTTGATCATCGGTCTGGGTTTTGGAGATTTGTGTATGTGATGAGATTCAAACTATATACTTGAGAACTCCTACCTAAACAGTATCACCAAGAACTCACTCCTCATATCTCATACAAGCAATGGATACATCTTTATCTACCTGTATTTATTTACTTGACCAATCAGACATATTGTATTTATCTAAAATGTTTGCTTACTCGAACCCTGCCCCACCTCCCCGGCAAGAAAAATTAAATGACGGTATTTAACCACCCTGCATCGGGTCTTTTTCCTGTGATTTCAGACCTTAAGAGGTAAATCCACACCCGGTATTATCCAGAATGGTCGACAACAAATAATCATTATAATTTTATAAGCAAATAATTTAACGGCAATCAGATTGCTCTGGATGAGCCATGTAAACACATTATTCAATGTCAGTGTCCTGATAGTTTCTCTTTTCTTTAAAAATGCAAGCTTTGAGTGTTATGGTTAAAATGATCCAGATAGGTGTGCTGTTGTATTTAAATTATAAGTAAATTGCATATTTGGGTATACGCTGATGTATAAACCAAATAAACCGTGTTGGGCTCACATTTGTTGAGCCTCGAAAAAACTACCATTTTTCTAGTCACATAGGGATTCAAGTTAAATGTTTTTATAAAGCCAATAGTGAAAGATTTGAGAAATAATTGGATCAGTAAGTCTGTTGCTCTATAGGAAATGTTAGAAATTACTTTATTATTTTGATATAATTCTATATAGTGCAAATTAATTGAGAAACTTGGTCAAAAACATGAAAAAATTACATCCCGAGATAGCTGTAATGGCTATGGGTTCTTTTATTCCATAGTGAGAAGGCAGTTATAATTTTTTTCTGAATATATGATATGTGTGAAACCTTTCTGCAAAGTTTCATGAATATGTGAATCTGCAGACACATATTATTAGACTTTGAAAATATTGGAATCTTCTCGGATTTGGTCAAAATGACCCAAAAATTGACTTTTTCACGAAAAGTCGAATGTCTATAGGAAACAAAGCGTTGGTGATTTTCAATAGGTTGTGTCATTTGTGTTTAATATATACTTGTAAGATTCCAACAGGCTAATTTTTGACAGTTTTAGATTTTTATTTTTTCAAAAAATAATATTTGAAATTTCAAAAATGATATAAAATAAACCCACGAGGGCCTGCGTCTACAAATAACATGCTGTTCAGTTAGAAATTTCAAATCGCAATGTGTAAATGTGTATTTATGTTTAGCACCAATACTATTACTGACTATAAGAAATCAGTTTGGCTCCAAATTATTACTTTTTTTTTTTATGATATTTTCAGTATACCCCTTGTCACCACTGCGGGTAGTTTGTTCATACAGGTTGTCGCAGTGAAGGTGCCTAGACTCGAACACCAATATCTTCCCCAGTCTTCGATGAATGGCGATGGTATTCTGGATTTTTCAAGTTGACATGTAAGTTGATACTCACATGTAATTATAAATTGTTTTAAAACCAAATCTAGGGCATATAGGACTTGGACCGGTAACCAGGGAGGTCAAAAGGCGAAAATGGTCTTACTCGAAAGTAGTACCATCAGTGGTGGTATTTGGGACTGTGTAATTGATTTAGTACATAAAAGAAGTACGTATATTTACTGTTTTTGTTTTAAGGACAGATTTCCGAAGATATGGGTGCAGAAAGCAAAGGAATCAGTCATCATAGTGCTGAGTGGTACTACTTTGTATGAGGTAAGATTTTAAACAAAATGAGGTGTGGTTCGGCTGCTGTTGTCAAAAAAGGTCATCTACTTTCATTTTGAGCCAAATGCTGGTGCATAGAGCAGTTATGGTCATTGTTGTTTTGCTATTTTTGTGTTTTGTCGTCACGTATATACATTTTAATGGATATTTGAAGTGTCACGGAGCATTAGGGTAAGTGTTATTCTGTGTAGAGCTAACATTACGGTCTATGTGAAAATAATGGTGGTCCAAATCCACCTGGATTTTGTGCGCGACACGTCGTCTTGTTGTGGTAAGCAATTGTGCGAAGTTATTTGAAAACACGTCCATTATTGTCAGAGTTATGAAGCGGACACGATTGTACAGACAAATGGACAACTTTTGACCTCTAAGTGTGACCTTGACCTTGGAGCCACGGACCTGGATTTTGTGCGCGACAAGTCGTTTTGTTGTGGTGAGCAATTGTGCGAAGTTATTTGAAAATCCGTCCATTATTGTCAGAGTTATGAAGCGGACACTAGTGTACAGACGAACGGATTTTGACCTTTGATCTCTAAGTGTAACCTTGACCATGGAGCCACGGACCTGGATTTAATGCGCGACAAGTTGTCTTGTTGTGGTGAGCAATTGTGCGAAGTTATTTGAAAATCCGTCCATTATTGTCAGAGTTATGAAGTGGACATTATTTTACAGACGAACGGATTTTGACGTTTGATCTCTAAGTGTGACCTTGACCTTGGAGCGACGGACCTGGATTTTATGCGCGACACGTTTTCTTGTTGTGGTGAGCAATTGTGCACAGTTATTTGAAAATCCGTCCATTATTGTCAGAGTTATGAAGCGGACACGATTGTACAGACGAACGGATTTTGACCTTTGATCTCTAAGTGTGACCTTGATCTTGGAGTGTAGATGACCCTAGAATAAGAGTGACGTTTGGTGTACTCGAGAACCTGGTTTAAACCACCAGTGGACTTTTTGCCACTGATCATTCAAAGGCGGTTACTCTGTTGTCATCCATTTTATGTTTTATGTTTTTGGAGTGGTATACCGTGCAAAATAGAGTTGTCAACTGGAGCATTAATACACTATACAGAGTTGGAGACCCAGTTGGGTTCACCAGAAGCTGACGTTTAGTAAGTACATGCATTCGGGGTTTTTTCTTATTCAATGCCAAGATGGTTCCGACATGGACCGGTTACATGCTGGGCCAGAAAGGACATGACAGTCGTATTCCACAGTTAGATTAAATTACTGTTTTCTGGTTTATATTATTTAGTGTCGGTTCTTATGCATGCGGGAGATATACGTATATACAGTATACCTCCCGCATGCAATCGATCAGCAGCTTGATCGAAAATTACCGATGTATAAGTTATATAGTCAATCATCCAATTAGTCTCAGACCTTGATATTCACATTAAATGTTGATTTTACTATGCCAAGGTAGGGAAGAGTAATCTTTGAAAGTACTGAAGGGAATTGCATGAAACTTAGCACACATATTGCTCACAATGAGAAGGTGTGCTGTGTCCAATAATCAAGCCAGTACCTCAAATGTACGGTTTTACTTGGAGGACAAAACATTTTTCTGGGGCATTTGTCACTTACTGTGACATCTCTTATTAAAGAATTACATCTATAAAATATAGTTCACTTTTATTGCTGAACATGTTTTAATCAACTTTTTTATCAGTTTTGAGGAAAAGGTATTTTGCCCTTAATTGGGGGAAGAAATCCATAAATGTGAATGAAATTTCCAAGGTAAGTTCAGAAAATGTGGAAATCTGCATCATATTTTAAAAGAAATTTGGGTTGTGAAGGGGCCTTATACAGGACGCTTCGAAGAAGGGTAAAAAGGCCCTGTAGTTTGGTAAAGACATGAACAGATTATAGGGAATATTAAGATTAAATCATGACTGAGCAAACTGTGACCTAAGCTATGATGTTGACCTTCATATATTGCTAACGTCTCATAACCATTGTCATGAAGTGTAAATATTGAAAGACTGATGAAAATGAGGAAATGAAAAAGTTACAGCTATTGTTTTACTTTTGTGACAGCCGACAACCTACAGATGATCCCTATATATTTTTATGACAATCTATGAGAGTACTACCTGAAAGCAGTACATTGTGAACATAAATAGGTTAACTAGGGTTTCTCATTTAATAAGTCAGAATAAAAACCATTAAAGTCCTTTTAAGTGCACGAACGTTTGACAAAACGGTCAAGTGAAAAAAAGACTGTTGAGGTTGGTGATCTTTAATATCTACCCCGCCTCACTAATCGTTTGGATTAGAAAACCCCAACCATAAATAATAAAGGTGAGAGGTTTCAAGTGTATCTAAATATGTTTCAGGCTAATTTGAAATCACAGAGGTAGTGTGTCAAGGGAAGTATGACACAGATTATTACACAAGACGTATTACAGGAATCCAGTACAAAATGATACTAGGTGGGTTTAATCAATGGCAATATGCACACTATTTCTCTTCGTTTTTTTTGTGTTATTGTAAAGTACAGACACTTTTCCATCATTGGAAAAGTTCTGAGGGTTAAATCATTTAAGGTACTACTTGTGACATTGATTATTTTTGCGCTAGTTGTATTGTGATCATGTGATCAGGCCAAAGGTAGAGATTCGTTGGTGATATTTTTAGTCCCCCTATCTTCGGCATGGGCAATAGTTCACACGATCTTTTTATGCACTGGAGGAAAATCGTTCTACTATGGTAAGCCATTCAACAACTTTATTAAAAGCCGTCATAATTATACCGGTAGTCAAACTTATTGAGCGGTTATTTATATATATTATATAAAATAATGTGTTATACTTCACATATAATAATCAATTCATGCCCCCACTCATCTCTGAATCCCGCTTCGAAAAATCACGCTGTCCGTCACGAAATGTCCTCTAGCAAACTTTTATTTTGTTCTTGCATTTCTGAGACAGTTTCCTGGACCAGTGGACTGTTTCCAAACTTCATAAAGTAAGTACATTTACAACTGATGTCCTTACGTCCCTCTACATCACATGTTGATTGCTTCATTTATTACAGAATTATGACCATTTGTTTGACTTAAAAATGTGGGGGTATTCATCAACTTCAGTAATAGGTCTAGTTGTGCATGTTATTATTTGTTTTTGCCTTTAAGTTAAAACAATTTGATATTTTTCTCTTTTCAGATCATTCTGTGGTTTTGAGACCTGTATACGTCAAGGACGTATAGAACAGTCTAGAGGAGATATTGATCCATAGATGCTTGCTGACAATAACCGGAAATTCGAAAATGCAAATTGAAAATAAAAAATCTAATTGATTTTAAAATAGTGTTTATCCTTTTGGTAAACAAATTAACGCAATAGTAATGACGCAGTTTAGATTATATTTTAAAATGTTAATTCATTTGAATTCATTATTTTGTTATTTAATAAAGATTTTATAGCAAATGTCTACGTAATTTTGGATATTCCCTAGTATATAAACTAACGAGACACCGCGAGTTTTAAAATAATCAAGTTTGCCGTGTGTCACTTTAAGACATGATCTATATGCATTACTATATTAAAATATTATATAAATATAGTCAGTTATTTTTGTTCTTTGACCATGTTTACCTAAACACAATATGATGCCCCATTTGTAGACCTGTAATAAATAAACTGCACTTATTTGGTTATTTAGAGCTACTACCAGTAAGGGTGAGAAATCGCGAACACAGAATAATTTTTCTCTTGTGCATCAAGACGATTCCTCTAGTTCCATTACTTACATCAAGCATGAATTGATGTAGCATACAGTACACTGCAAGAACATGTCAAAGATCAATGAGCATGGAAGAATTATTCCACCAAAACCAGACAAGATTGGAATCACTAAGTGACCAAATAGGATGCTTCTGAAAGAGATAATTGTTAAAAATGTTAAACCAAACAACTACAAAGAAATCCATATAAATGTAACCAATCTACTTGAAAATGAACCTTTAAATCTGTGTGAAGACCTAGACATTGTTAAATTGAATGAACTATCAAAACGTTTTGTTTGGATTTTAAGAAAGACAAAACAAAATATCTATTAATGTAACGTGGGCTGATAATTAAAAAAAGCCCTGATGTAAAGCGTATTTTGAACGTTTTTAGGTTTCATTTGATATTTATAAACATATGAATTTCATATGCTACTCCTTTCGTATGCTTTTCATATGATACCTTACATATGATTTTCATATATTGAAAGGAGCTTCATATGATTCTCATATGATCCTTTACATTTGATTTTCATATGGAAGGAGCTTCATCTGATTCTCATATGAAATTGTAAGAAATTCCTATGAAAATCATATGCATTTCAAATGAAAATCATATGAACTCCTTTCATATGAAAAACACATGATTCTCATATGGAAATTACCCACAAAAAATGTACATGTACACAATCTTGAATGCTACATTTCCTGTTCGAATGTTGTATCTTCTTGTACACTGATCACGATTGTTCTTAACTTTGAGCGTTTTTCTCCACTGCACTATTTTAAGCTTTCACTCTAGAGTTTGGACCAACTCTCCAACACCCATACCAGTCATATTCTGGAAGCGGTGTCGTCTTATCGCTGCTTATCCAATTTTAGACTGTGTTCTTCTCACCTGGTGTCAGACTGGTATTATTTTGCTTCGGGGTCGTTACCCGCGAAAGTAGATCTTTAAAAAAACATGTGTTGACAGTTCAGGGCCTGGTTACTTGTGAAAAATGCGAATTCTTTATATAATGATTAATTAAAGCGTTCACATTTTTCACAAATAACCAGGCCCTGATTCTGTGTGTTTTGCAAAAAAAATTATTTGATTTTTAGTCAAACAACTTATAAATTGTTAAGGAAAAAGTACTATTTTTGACAAAAATGACTTTTTTTGACAAAAATGACTATTTTTTGACAAAACAAATACATTTTTTTCTTACAAAGTCATGTTTTCTAGCCAGTTCTTAGTATAAGCATTTTTTTAAATACACTTTATTCTGTAGTATAACGATTATACTAATGGTAGATCTTTATTTTATTTCACAGAGTTATTCCAAAAAATTACTTCGATACACTGTTTTTTCACACATGCTCACTATCTCAGTGTTGGAGCTTTTCGACAGCTGTCCGAGCGATATTGAATAACTGCAGGTTAATGAGTTTTGAGCAAGTACTGCAGGCTATGAAATGTTCTCTCTATTTTAACTAAATAATGTTTGTTTTAGGATTTGAACCATTGCAACATTGAAAAAGAAGGACTCTTATAGGTGTCAGACTGGTATTATTTTGCTTCACGGTCGTTACCCACGAAAGTAGTACATTAAAATAATTATGTTGACAGTTGAGGGCCTGGTTACAGGTGACGAAATGTGTTTGAAAACTGTGTTTAACTATGCCATTATATAAAATGTAATGTTTGGCAGGTTTTATTAGCACTGAGTTTTGTTTACAGGACTATTTACTGACAAAGGAGAGAACCGCATTACGCCATCTGCCTACTCATAGAGATTGGGTGAACATTTTGAAATGGACATTTTGTGTACGGAAGTGAAATTTGTGAACAAAAAAGTGTATCGCTTGGGGTTAAGACGTTTGATTTTCAGGACTTCAACATGGATAATTGAAGGAACAAAGTTTCAGATATGGTACCTTAGTTGTGGAATAAATGACAACGACTAGAAAACGGTGTATTTTGTTCTATTCTCAATGTACTGAAATATTACCAAACCGAGCCCACCTGCATCTCCAGATGTGGTAGTCTAGATCATCTGTCACGCTTGCTTGTTTTCAAGACCAACGTCTAGAACGTTCTTTTAAAAAGAAATTGACGAGGCAGCCATTTTACCGAGATTCTGGTATCGTTTCTGAGTGGATGGTACAGAGGCACCTTATGCAAGATATACAGGACGGCAGTAAAACAATAAATTAATAAAAAGAGGAAGACTTCATTATTTTATCGACCACTAAATGTCGATGGTCAAAAATACTGTAGTAAAAAAGGTTACTGATACGTGTTTCCGGTTTCAATTATTTTTCTGCACAAAGGATCAAGACGTTTGTATTTACAACCAAGCGTCGTTGATGATCAAGACTACAGATGTAAATATAAAAGTCTAACAGAAAATGTTGCAGTCACATAACGCAGTTAACCAAAAACACGCATTCAAAACAAACATCAATTACGTAATAGTTATAGAATGTCCTATGAGGTGTTAAGGGGATATATCATGGACGGGGGCGAAATGAAAGGCTCAGCCTGTAGCACATTTTCGAGGCGTTGTCGAGAAAATTTCCAGAAGAATCTTCTCGAAAATGATCGAAAATGCTCGACAAGAACTTGAGACCCTTTGATTTCGTCCCAGTCTATGATATTCTCATAACACCGAGTTGGACATACGATTTTAACGCATGTCTACATATAAAACGATTTTTTAATTAAAAAAAAAAAATGTTTATCATGTTAAACAGTTCGAAAATGGAAAATATCCCGTAGGATGCCTCATAAAATAATGAATAATCTACTGCGACATATCTGGGTTCAGGGACGTAAATTGCTATGTGTTGCCCCCGGACGAATTGACCAATCAAACAAATTTGATACAGAACGTCAACCAATCGAATTGTTAAATTTAAGCGCATGCTCTTTTTAGCGCCTTGTCATACGTTTTCTTTTAAAGTTCGTTTTTCTGCGCGCAGTGAGTGAAATACATGGAAAACGGAACGGTAGGCCTTATTCAAGAAAATTGTTTTTTTTTTAAATTGACGATGATGAAGACATAATTTTGTTTCAGTTCATGACGAAGTTGATCGATTCTTGAACATGGACGTGGATATCTTTTTATCTCCGGCTTGGGACGAAAGAGAACATTCAAGCCTGCTTGCATAGATCTAGTTACAGATTCTCAGGTGCGGAATATGATTAGCGAGTCGAGTGACGACTTGCAAACTTGCAAAATGTTTTATTAAAATTGTTCACTACATTGTGTTTTTCGTATGTTTTTGTCTCAAAAGAAACATATTCTTGTAATATGAGATCACTTTCCATATCGTCGTCATATTTTTTTTCTTTTTTAATATCTAAGATATCTGGTATAACGACACACGTTTTGAAAAGTGTCGTTATACGAAATATCAGTGCAATACACATTTGGACAATAGTAAGTATTGTGTTTTCCTTCTTAACTACACTCGACACAGTAACACTTTCAAATGTATTCTTGAGAATATTCTTAGACTTAAGCCCAAGTATGCAAATTTCAACCACACATATTTCTATAAGTTTAAAGGATAAACGTTCATAAGAAGCTGTTACATGTATGTATAAATATGATAAATTCGAATGAATAGCAACTTCATGCGATTGTTTATCTATGAAGGTCATGGGAATATTTGTGAGTGAAATTTTAGTACTTGAGCTCAAGTCTGAGAATAGTCTGAAGAATGGTTGGTGAATTCAAAGCCAGGTATGCGATAAAAGAAAATATAGAAGCAAAGTTTGTGACACTACCAACATTAAGTGGTTGATAATGGAACCGTATGGAGCAAGAATTATGCTACCGCGAGTTTCAGGGGAGAAAACTTTTCAGTGAGATATAGAAAGTAACGTAAACTTATTTAGCTCACCTGTGTTCAGAAATAGTATTAATTCGAATAAACGGTGTCTCCTATGTTTAACAATTCGTAAACTGGAAAATGTCATTTACTAATGTCACCATTTTAATTGTGAGACCAACACACGAACACAAATTCAGACTATAAATTTAAATAGTTTAACTGTATCCTAAATCTCTTAATGATATGCACAATTAACTGTATAATAATTATAATAATAACCTACAACTTATTAAAGTGTAACTTCTATACCGGTAAGGGTTATAAACTGTTATCTCAGATTAAATCATATTTTGTAGGACAACAAAACGCTAAGGGAGTAATACATATCTGTTGAGAGAGTTACGGTAGCTGTTACAGTCGAGGATAACTTATCTAGTAAACAATGCTCCACATTCGTATAATATTCCCTTGCGAACATCTCGCGGCAGTGCCTTTATTAAGGTTACCGTATATGTAACAGGAATAGTTAAAAGTAGATATAACAAGAAAAGTATAGCGCATGCGTTATATGTAGACGATTTCATAGAGCGTTATTACTCATGAATATGTAAATTCAGTTAACTATTACTGTGTATGGAAACCGTTTAAACGCTCTCTAACTGAAAATAGGTTTCCATATAGCGTATATAGAGACCAATGAAGCGTAAATTTGCTGTACCCCTCGTGTATAGACAGTCATTTGTGAATTCCATTTTCTGTATACGCTTTGGAATCAATATGAAACATGTTTTGTTCTGATAAAATTCCAAGAAAGTTTTTATTAAGTGTAAGAGTTTGTTAAAATATGCGTAAAGGTGATTTAGACCTCACTGGGAAAAACGCGAAAAATCGGGAGGTGTTTCATAAAAGTAAAGTATTACTGGAAGAGCGTGACCTCATAGCCTCTTTATGTTTTTTGTTGCTGATGCGTGCGGCCATTTTGGTGCAGTAGGGATGATAACCATCAATTTTCAGCGTTTTTTAGGCTGTTCTTTTAATATTTTTATTTGCACTTTATCCCGACGATAAATCGCTAAGCTTAATTTCTTGTTTGCAGATAATGTATATATAATGAAAGATGACCATAAAAGTCACTGAAAGGTTACCTACTTGTGATTAAAATAATCCAATTACTGTTTTAAATCTGTATTTAAACTTTTCCTCTATAGACTGACAATGTAATGTACATTTAAACAGGCGGCCTAATTGGTAACCCGGTTGTGTTGAATGTACGGAATGAAAAGCGAACTGAATAAATTAATAATATTCCTACTTGTTTACGTACTAGAAAACAATCATTAAAGGGCAATCGTGAAGTATTTGAAATGGGTGTCTCGATTTATATATCCAGTATCGTTTTTACTTTTACCCTGGTTACATGTACATGATGTAAATAAATCAAAATTTAAGTATTCACTAGTTCGTCTTATTATACTATAAGTTTTAATATACTTTACGTGCAATAATTTCAAAAATTAATAATATGCAAAAACAAATGGCTTAATACAATTCTTATAATTAACATTAATGATTCAACAAATGCAGTTTATGTAGAAAAACTTACCGGACGCCGCTAGTTTTAAAAAAAACAAGATTGCCATGTGTCCCTTTAAAATCTGTTTCGTCTAAAACATATTTCTACTTTTTTGCAAACCCACATCAACATGGATGCAGAATCAATGTCTTTGAGAAGGCGATTTGTATTTTGAACGACAGCTATGCCTATTTTGTGAATATTGCACACAAGATAAAAGTTCAGGGCTTTTTACCTTATATAACAGAGGCCTATAAAAGGCCTCTTCACAATTCCAAATTTGACATTTTCCCCCCAATTTTGGCAGAAATCTGTCCCAATCAAAAGGCGGCATTCTCTCAGAATTTGAGAAAAATCATGAATAATGCAATGTTTTTTGTCTGTTTAGTCAACTCCGAATCAAGCAAGTTAGTAATTACAATAAATAATGGAATAAAATATACATAAAGCATATTATTGCCATATTTACCATGTTTACTGAATTTATGAATTCTTACATTTTTTCCAAAATGAGAAAAAACGCGTCATTTTTTCCCGAAATGGAAAGGGTTGGGCCTCTTCCCAATTTGGTGGAAAAAAGCCCTGAATGTTTATGCCAGTTTAATGTTTATTTTATCATTAAGCAACAAAGAAAACCACGAAATACTTATAGATTACATTTCTGAATTTGATAACGGAAATTTTAACTTAAACCCATAAAAAGTCACAGATACTGAATAATTAAAAAAAAAAGAAAAATATAAAAAACAATATTGATAAAAATTAAATGTATCCATGACAGACTTAAATATTCTGTCAGAGCTACAGATAAGCTTTTTGATCAACTGGTATTTACCCACTCATTTTTATTTAATTGGGTATTTTAGGATTTAAACTGGTTAAACCATTTTCTACAATAATCAGCAATGAACACTTCGACTTCCATTTTCGTTTTGTTTATTGCGTCACGCGATCACCAGAATGTTCTAGGTTTTCTTTAACTGTCGATCTTATCAACAGTCGACACAACATCATTCACAATTGATTTGACCATGTTCGATGTGTTATCAAAACTGGCTAGAATAGGTTCGTCCAATGTTTGCGTAACAACAGCGTTAGTCGTTGGTTTAGACAAATAACCTAACCAATTACTCCTCTTTTGTTGAAACACCTGCGCCTCTTTTCGCCATGTTGACGTTTAGAGTAAGTTGAGCGCTTCGGTGATGCCGAATAATTAAAAATAGACTGAATAAAATATATTTGATCCTGAAGGATTTACTTTCGAGTGAATAAAAATAAACTTGATAACCAGTCACATTTAGCCATTCTCAAAGGCTCGCTTATTTGAGAATTGACGGGAAACGGCGATGCATTTCGTTTGATATTGGCTGTCTTTACCTGTTTACGGTAATGGATAAAATATGATACGCTGACAAAAACGGTTAATTTGCGTATTTAGCGATTTCATTACTTTATTGGTACGCACGCTTCTGAATTTAATTGTGTATTTAGGGAGTTTTAATTGGGAATGTACGCAAAAACGTTTCTTATCTGTAGCCTAGTTGCACTGCCATTGTTGTGTACTGGTTAATGATATTGAGTTTTCTAAAGTTTTAATACACAAACTTTGTCACAATTATATTCTCTTGATATAATGGCAGGGATGATTAGTGCAATGTGAAGTTGCGCATGTCATTGTTGTGTTCCAGTTGAATGACTTTCGGCGGTGTTATGCCCCATTAAAGGACATAATACCATGGTTCCCATATCGGGAAATCGGGAAAAAGTCGGGAATTTGAAAACAGTAATTCCCGGCCATGAAAACACCTTGAATTTTACCCAAATCAGTAAAAAAAAAACGGGATTTATTCGGGAAATAAATAGTGTTGTGTAGCCTCTCCAACTCTGGAATCCCGGTGATTTATAAAAATAAAGGTGTACGTCACTTGATATTCGGTACTTTTCGTAAGCCAATACAAATTAACCATTGGTATTCGTGAACAATCGTAAAGATATGTTAATGCTCTGATCAATGAAATGTGAACCCCAAATTGTACTTTCGTTTTCGATCGCTGTCGTACAAATTCGTTACCTCACCGGTTGACTCATGAAATATGTTGACGATTTTTGCCGAGTATTTCCGAATAAAACTCGCAATATTCCGTCATATATGCAAGCGTCTAATCATTTGAATCGATAAAGCATGTCGTCTGAGAACTAGTCAAATGTCAACACTAAATTCCCTTCATAGGAGGACGGCCTAAAAAACAGCGGGTTAAAGTCGATACTTGTCAAAAACAATAAACTAACATCTTGTGTGGTGTAACATATTAGTACTGCGAACAATTTAACGTTTTTGTCTTTGAAAAATTGCAAAATTGCAACAACAGTGTCGGACAAACACCGGTATAAATTGTCATTGAAAACAGTGAGAAAACCTGGTACAAAACCTGGAAAAGACGTTGAATTTTGTTCTCAGAAAACTGTGGAAACTCAGTAATACACTAACTTTGTACAGACTAGTTCTCCTGGCTGGCATTCAGCAACTAGTTGCCTATATCATTGCCATGTGCCGGTTGAACGAATGTTGAAAATGTGTTATGCTCCCCTGCACATTTAGCCAGTAGAGCATCCACAGACTCTCTTTCACCTCTTGTTCTTATAGTAGATGTAGGTTGGTAAATAAACAACAATATGTTTGGCATGTATACTTACGCCTCACTGTTATTTAAAATATCTTCACTGTTTCAATGCTTTATATTTCAGTGTTACGGTAGTTCGCTTTGATGCAGTGTTCCAGGTTTCTTGATTTCCCTGGAGTGTGTAAGATTGTTCAGCAGTTAAGAAAATAATTTACCAGGTTAGTACTTCAATTGGCGCTTTGGTTCGTATCTTTACTGCGATGGGTTTGCGTTTATAGACAAAGGTCTTCATGACTTTATATGGTACTGAAGGTTTTACACCTGCAATGCTCAAAGGTCGAGTTATGTCGATTGGGAAGCGTTTATCCTCCGTTTCACCTATTTATGACGTTGCAAACATGGTCTATATGTAATATGGCATTTCGTGTACGGTGGTTTGGAGGTCACATTGGCATCTGCAAGCATCTGGCACTCTGCTCTATTTTGCAAAATATGTATTTCATAATTGTGCAGTTAATAAGGCATTGAATTTGCATGGTTTATGTTTTGTGTTTTTCTTTACATGGTGTTCCCATTTCTATTTCCAGTTACAGGGTATTCTGCTTTATTGTGTATCCTGCGTGTAGAGTTCAGAGACAGCAGTAGTGGAAGAGAGTGTCTTGCGACAGATGTTCACTGACGGCAGCAGTGAATGAAAGAGCTTGGTCAGGTTAGTATTCCACACCTTGATATTTTGTGATGAACCATTTTAAGTTTTAGTTGTTTCCACATCTGCTTTTATGGCAGATACGGGAGCAAGTTTGTAGCAACAACTTCTTGAAGACTATAAATGTTATTGATATAGGACTTTTTCTACAATAATCAGCACCATGTTGATACATGTCAGAAATTCTGTTGATTCACCATTAAATAGTGCTGCCTGGAGCCATCTTCGTTTACATACAGTTATATTGTAAAAAAAACATGTAGCGACAACTCTGAAACTACATATGTATACAGATTTGCATGATTTTTAAACCTATCAGCAACCTCTTCCTTTTTTGTGCCACTTTGCCAAATTTGCTCTATTCGGCTCTTACCAACTACGTGAGGCTTCAGCCATTTCACACTAACAGTATTTTGTCTTAGCTTGCTATATTGCTTTTGCATGTGTTTGTTTCTGAAGCAATGTCCACAGACGTGTTTGCTAGTGTAACTTTACACACCGATGTCATAAGCATTTGATAACTCTTTAGTTAGAATGGTTAAAACGATATTAACCGGCATACTTTTACATTCAAATATATAACTGTACCTTGCAACATATCAGTTTCAATACGTCCTTAATACCACTAAATTTGTATACACAAAATGTTATAAAATCTATATCTTTTACAACAGGCTTTATACTACATGACTAAGTGTTCCTTTGACAATGCATATATTGCCTAATTGATATATATATATAATATCATATATTACACCATTTGCATTAATTGTCTTACATTTAACGACATTGCTTACCTTTTTGGTGCCCATGCTTTTTAGTCCCCCACCGGTCCCGGTTTGCACCCTGTCCGTCCTTCCATCCGTCCATCCTTCTCAATGCTTGTCCGGGTCCTATTTTCAATACTATAAGACTTTGAGATACCAAACTTGGTATGTGGATACATCGTGGGATAGCGGTGTGGCGCTTACCAAAATAAGGTTACTGTGACCTGTGTCATAGCAAATGCTTGTTCGGACCGTATTTTCAATACTATGACTCTTAGAGATACCAAACTTGGGATAGCGGTGTGTCACGTATCAAAATAAGGTCATTGTGACCTTGACCTGTGACCTATGTCATAGAAAATGCAAAGAAAATGCTTGTCTGCACCATATCTTCAATACTATAACACTTAGAAATACCAAACTTGGTATGTGGATACATCTTGGGATAGCTGTGTGTCGCGTACCAAAATAAGGTCACTGTGACTTTGACCTTGACCTGTGACCTCTTTCATAGAAAATGCTTGTCCGGACCGTATTTTCAATACTATAACACTTAGAGATACCAAACTTTGTATATGGATACATCTTGGGATAGCGGTGTGTCGCGTACCAAAATAAGGTCATTGTGACCTTGACCTGTGATCTTTGTCATACCCTAAACTTTGTGAGAAGCATCAGTATGAAGTGGAACTGCGCATATACATGAAGTCATGGGGTATGCGTTTATTAATAACTTGCAGTGATAGTTTTAGTTTGACATTTTTTTGATCTACATCTTTATTAATTTCGCTTAGTTTTGTACACTCTGTTTGTGATGTCTGGGCGATCTCTATAGTGTAAGGAAACACGAATTTCTTTCGAGAAAAAAAAATCAAGTTCAAGTCTTGGCAGGGACCTGACACACTGAGTTGTATATACAATTTATTTTTTTCACATCAGTAATGTTCTTTTTGTACAGCATGAACTTAAAACTATGTACATTTGATAGTCATTCATCATATTATTACCGTATGTAAGTTGTAATTATTCATACATATTCAGAGTGTGTTTTTGTATAATTATGCATTAAAACATTATTTTTAGTCAAAAGAATACATATAGCCGGAATACATATTTATAGCCGAAATCAGCTATAGCGAATTATCTGTTTTAACAAAGGTCCTTTTTGTCCAGCTCCTCCAGTCTTTGCTTAATATAAAAAACAGCCAATATAGCGCTTTCTTGGTTATAGCAAATCACTTAAATTAGTTTCAAATAAAAAACATTCTATCTTTATTTCGCTTTTCCATTTTGTTCTCTGCCATTGCTACACCAAATAGAACTAGCTATTAATTTTACACAAACAAACCACACATGATGCTGTAATTCCAGTGCAATGAATTACAACAAATATATTCTACAATTTTCATTCTTATTGCCGCTCGTCGTCATAGTATATATTGTATACTATGACTTTTCTTGTTAATAATGGGTTAGTTTGTGGAGGCTTTGTTCAAGTCAAATACATGTTGTCGTCGATATGGAGATGACAGGAAGATACTGTATGAATACAGATAAGATTTTATTTGGTGTTAGGGGTTCATTATTATAAATGTTAAAGGGAACATATTCAAGTATTTTCAATTAAACTATTTACACCTGAGCTATTACAAAGGGAATTTCAGTGACCATGCTACAATATAATATAAAAGTCATATTTACTTCATTTTACAAGTGATTATCATATGGGCCCTATTCATGTTCATGTTTTAGCTGTATTCAGGCTCAAAACCGCTTCAGAGTTGCCGATAAGGCAATCAACTTTGCATTTTAAATGAAATTATGTGATATTATAGATCTTATAATTATGTGATCTTATATTCAATTTCTTTTCTTCTTTTCTTCTTTATAATACTCAAATATAAATGGGTGCCGAAAAGTCTAGGGTAAAATTTAAAATAGATGCCGAAATGGTTTGATGCCGATGCGTCTAGGTGCAGATTCGTCTAGGTGTCGAAATGGTTTGGCGCCGAAACGTCCTGAATCGATCTTGATCACACAGACGCAAAAACTTGAGAATTGTCTGCATTCATTAATAAGCATTTGTCATGTACTGATCATTGGGACACTGCTTTAATTAGACTAATATACTATATACAATAATTTTCGTCTAGAAAATCGAACAGAAACAAACAATAATTACAAGGTTGAATACAATGCAAGATATATGACATCAAAAACATAAAATGGTTGACAATAGGGCTACCGCTTTGGAACGGTCAGTGGTAAAATAAGGCCTCTTGGGGGTTTAAACCTGGTTCTAAATTGAAGTTTGCTAAATTGTAATTATGTTGTCTTATGTACTTGCTGTTTATTTCAGAGCTTATCGTAACTCTTCTCACCTTGCTCAACTCTCACTGCTGCGGGTTCGAATCCCATTGGATATCAACTTGTAAGTGAGAAAGCGTCGATTCTTACGGACGGCGGGAGGTATACAGTGCGGGTTCTACCCAGGAATAAACGGGTGATTTGCCTCAGCCACAAAATAATCGACCGTCATATATAACATAAAATAAAGCATTAAAGAACAAGGCATTCACTTCATGACATCACCTAACGCAAACCTATTAAGCTGTAATTGTGTGCATGTTATACTGAAGGAAAAAGAAACGCGACACGGGAATTTCCGCTACATACTGTATGACTTGTACAATATGCTGCTGTTAATCGAATGGTACAGGGCTACGTATCTTCCTTCCTTTCGGAAAAACTACTAAAACAACACGTAACACAGCAAATAGTATTCCTGCAAAGTTTCATTATTGACAGAGTACGCGTGTGAGCAAACCTAGGATGCAAAATTTTGCAAACTCTTTACGTTAAATTCAGTATTGAACTGGCTCAATTTGTCAAAGAGGAACTTCAACATTTATGAATTTCTTGTTACAACGTGTACTGTGATTTAAACGTCTACAACATCACAGTTGTTTCCTATAACTAACTGCAACCTTTTTGTTTTACAAAACATCATGGGATTTCCTTGGAATATATATGGAATTAGTGTGCAGTATATACAGTATATATCGGAAATTCCTGTGTCGCGTTTCTTTTTCC
Source organism: Cyrtodaria siliqua (assembly GCA_037043455.1). Classification (NCBI taxonomy): domain Eukaryota; kingdom Metazoa; phylum Mollusca; class Bivalvia; order Adapedonta; family Hiatellidae; genus Cyrtodaria; species Cyrtodaria siliqua. The sequence goes on from JAWPHD010005036.1 coordinate 135,048, forward strand.
TTTCAGTATATATAACTTCGATTGCGTATCTAGACGGATTATTGCAACGCTGTTATATTTGTATCTGCAAAGGACTTTCGGAAATTAAACACATGTCCCTAGGATTACAAACACGGAGCATTAGACGCATTGACCTTGTAGCTGTCAAACACTTTCCTGATAATGGCGTATTTTCCCAAGAGACGAAATAAAGTCGCGATTCAATAGCAATATCCGCTGATATTATTAAAACAAATGTTCAAACTGATTGAACTGGTGTTTCAGCGATGAACTGATGTTTACTTGGATAGAACGACTACATTACATGGCGATGCATTCAGCAGAATGTGATTATGTGTCCATTAATTGATTAGAAAAACTGCTTCATATAATTATACCCAATTAATGAGTGTTTGAAAGGCGAAATATGGCACTTTACTAAAATTGTCTGATAAGCGTCGATTTTTACGGGTGGCGGGAGGTAACACAGTACTTGTTCTACACAGGAAGAATGGGATGGTTTGCCTCTACTCACACAAAATATATACCCTAACATGTGATAAAAATGACGTAAAACACCATTCAGACTAACAAACTATCAATATAATGAGATATGTGTAGTACTACTTTGGCATTGCAGAATAGCATCAATACTTTGAAAGCATTTGTATAGCTCCCTCCTGGGTCTACAGTATAAACCGCTGTTATTTTAACAAGAAAAGTATAATATGTAGACGATATTTAATAATGGGTTAGTTTGTGGAGGCTTTGTTCAAGTCACATTGGCATACCTGCAGTCGTCGATATGGAGATGACAGTAAGGTAAAGTGAAGAATTAAAAGATACTGTATGAATACAGATAAGTGTTTATTTGGTCTTAGGTATACATTATTATACATGTTAAAGGGAACATATTCAAGTATTTTCAATTAAACGATTTACACCTGCGCTAGTACAAAGGGAATTTCAGTGACCATGCTACAATATAATATAAAAGTCATATTTACTTAAATTTTACAAGTGATTATCATATGGGCCCTATTTATATTTTAATTTCTTAACTTCTTTATTTCATTATAATACTCAAATATAAATGGGTGCCGAAACGTCTAGGGTAAAAATTAAAATAGATGTCGAAATAGTTTGATGCCGAAACGTCTAGGTGCCGATTCGTCTAGGTGTCGAAATGGTTCGGTGCCGAAAGGTCCTGAATCGATCTTGATCACACAGACGCAAAAACTTGAGAATTGTCTGCATTTATTATAAGCATTTTTCATGTACTGATCATTGGGCCCCTGCTTTTAGACTAATATACTATAAAACTATACAAAATAATTTTCGTCTAGAAAATATTTAGTACCTAATATACAATAATTTAAACGACAGCGTCCACTGTAGACATTCGGTACAGAGTTGGATGCGTGATGCATCCGCAACAGTACAAGCAGAAGAACATGTGTAGGAACCCTAAACGTGAAAACGGTCATAAATGTGAAAACTGTCATAAATGTAATACAATTTTACCATAAACGTGAAACTTACCATGAATGTGAAAAACATTTGTCATAAATGTGAAAATGACCTGGTGATAAAATAAAAAAAAGTTTTCACGTTCTAAAATTTAATGTAATAACATTTTACCGTAAACGTGAAAAGAAATGTTTACCATATACGTGAAAACATAGCAACGTTAAACGTGAAAACATTTTTCTTCACCCTTTTCTCTTTGTGTGAAATGTATGCATCTCTGTAGTTGCTATTCATTGTTGGTCACCAAAATGGCCTGTTGTCGTCGACTGTACGTCCGTTAATTGTTTGTTGTCTACACTCTAGACAACTCTATATTTAACACACTTGGCTATTGATAAAGCGCGGACGAGCTCGAAAAGAACTTAAATCGGATGATAAACACCAGAGTTATGGTCCTTGATCTAATGAAAAATGATAAAATTTGCCTTGTCAACACTCTATCACTCTATGATCTTGACCAAACTTGGCCAGAGTCTTAATATTGCTGAAAGTTCAAACGAGTTCAAATACCGCTAATATCGGTTAATACACATTATCAGTTATGTCCCTTGATTTAATGAAAACAATGCTATAGTTTGACTTCTTAACATTCTAGCGACTGCATTTTACATCCGATCTTTACCAAACTTGGTCAAAGTCTTAATATTGACGAAATGAAAACCACATCTAAAGAAAAATAAAAAGTAGTTATTGCCTACGAAAACCAACCAGCCATATATCTGATATATCTGATTCACACCCATCTGAGGGCCCCCAATTCCTACTCCATGCCCCACCCCACTCCGCGCCCCAAGTCGTCGTAGGAGCTTTGATTATTTAGTGTCCGCAACACAGTCGCCTACACTGAGACACAGTGCAGATTCAAAGCCATGTTTTTTCCTATAAAAATGCCTTAATAATATGTTACAACACCACAATATAATAATAATAACAATAATAATTATTATTATTATTATTATTATTAACACTATTATCAATATTACTATTATCATTATGATGATGATTATGGTGGTGGTTTTGATGATGACGATGAGGATGATGATGATGATGATGAGAATGACGATGATGATGATGATGATGATGATGAGGAGGAGGAGGAGGAGGAGGAGGAGGAGGAGGAGGAGGAGGAGGAGGAGAATGATTCACAGAGTATAGAGAAATTACATATTCTCAAAAATGTGACACGCTTGCCACTCTTCCATTTATGAGCTATTACAGATTGTCTTCAAGATGTTAAAAAGAGAAAAATGAGAAACGACGCATAACATATTAATTTCAATATAGCCGTAGAAGATATGTAGATAAACCAGTGGATTGCAACCGTTCTATTACACAATGGATTTAGATGTAAGTAAACAAAATACTTTATCTTTGACATTCACCTTTGCATACAAGTATGCACATGTACGCGCGAAGTCATAGAAATATGTCCACAATATAAATATATATATTAGAAAAGACCTTTTTCAGATTTCCTTTATGTTTATTCTAAAGAAACAGTCGCATCCTATCAACTCACTTTTGTCCCGGCTAACAATATGCAATTAATATTATATTTAAAACATTTTAACTATTCCAATAAAACTATTCGGTTGACAAATAATTTATGCATGTCAATATTGAATTATAAATTTCAAAGTTACTGAGCAGACATTGCAAAAGTCATCGAATTTCAAAAATCGAAGGGCCATAACTCACGGCATTATAAGTGCGATCCAGCTTGGTCTAGATATTATGAAAAAAAAGTCCCCAAGTTTCAATAATATTGGATTATAAATGTTAAGTTATTGAGCGTAAACTGCAAAATTCCTCATTTTCAAAAATCAAATTGCTATAATTCTAACTTTAGATGTACGACTTGGCTGTTTATCAAACGTAGCCCAGATATTCTGTCCATAAACGCTGTCACAATGTTTAATCAAGATCGGATTATAATGATAAAGTGGTCAATTTTCAAATATCCAAGCGACATAACTCAGGGGTTTAAAGGATCATTATATCTGGTTATCGAACTTGGCCGAGATATTGTGCCCATTTACATTATCCTAAAGTTTCATCAATATTGGATTATAAATATTGAAGTTATTGGGCGGAAACCGCAAACATCGTCACATTTCAACAATAAAAGTACCATAATGTCTGTGCGAGCTGGATAGTTATCGACCATTACCAAATAGTGTGGCCATACACATTGTCCCCAAATAAGTCAGTCCATGTAGGCGTTCTCTTTTAAACGAACGGAAACCAATACTTCCACCACCCGCCGCCCGCTATGCGTTTATTTTCTTTACAACATGCGCATAAAAAGCTAAGTAGTGACAAAATAGTGACACAATCGATAACTATTGTCTTAACAACGTCGTCTATTGATACAGAAATAGAAAAGGGTTGAGGAAAAAGTTAACGTTGCTATGTTTTCAAGTTTACGGTAAAAATAAAATTCACGTTTAAGGTAAACTTTTATTACATTTATCACCAGGGTCGTTATACATTTATTGTAAATTTCACGTTTATGGTATAATGTTATTATACTGAAAGAAATGTTTAGCACGGTATTTTCACATATCTTAAAGAACCTGTATGTTTATTAGATCACCTGAGTCACAGGCTCAAGGTGATCTATTGGGATACTCTTCGTCTGTCGTCCGTAGTCCGTCCGTCGTCGTCGTTAAGTTTTGCTTCACACGACTTCTGCTCAGAAACCTCTTGGCCAATTTTGAACAAACTGAATGCTTTTTAGGCTGTTAAAATTAGGTCAACGCACATCCACGATGGCCGCCATTACCATATATAGTCGACATTTTAAAAAAGTTTTTATTTTAAAATGATCGCCAATGACTAGACTATCAATTTGCTTAAATGAAGTCCCCGCAGATAAAATTTGTTCGAGCCCCAGGGGTCCAAAGGTTGTATATTGAGATTTTGCAAGTTTTTCATAGACTTATATAGAAAAAAAAACTTTAAAAAAAATCTTCTTTTCTGAAACCATAAGGCACAGAGCTCTCATGTATTACATGTAGCATCAGCTTAATGTCGTCTACTAAATTTATTCAAATGGTTTACCTGGGGTTAAATTTGCTTCCGCCCCGGGGGTCACAGTTTTACATAGACTTATATAAGAAAAAAACATAAAAAATCTTCTTCTCTGAAACTACAAGAGTCAGAGGTTTAGTATTTTGCATTTACTACAAGCTTATGGTGATTTACCAAATTTGTTCAAATGGTGACCCTGGGGTCACATTTGGCCCCGCCCCAGTGGCACAAGTTTAACATAGACTTGTATAGGGAAAATCTTAAAACAAATTCTTCTCTGAAAATGCAAGAGCCAGAGTTGTAATATTTTGCATTTTCTATAAGCTTATGGTCCTTTACCAATTTTGTTAAAATGGTGACCCTGGGGTCACATTTTACTCTGCCCCAGGGGTCCCATGTTTTACATAGACTTGTATAGGGAAAAACTTAAAGAATTTTCTTCTCTGAAACTGCAAGAGCCAGAGGTTTAATAGTTTGCATTTGCTATAGGCTTATTGTCCTTTACCAACTTTGTTCAAATGGTGACGCTGGGTCACATCTGACCCAGCCCCAGGGGTCTCATGTTTTACATAGACTTACATAGACTTGTATAGGTAAACACTTATCTTATTCTCTGAAACTGCAAGAGCCAGAGGTTTAATATTTTGCATTTGCTATAAGTTTTTATGGTCATTTACCAACTTTGTTCAAATGGTGACCCTGGGGTCACATTTGGCCCCGCCCCAGGGTCACGTGTTTTATATAGACTTCTATATGGAAATAGTAAAAATAATCTTCTTCTCCGAAACTACAAGAGCCAGAGGTTTAATATTTTGCATTTACTTAAAGCTTATGGTCCTTTACCTAGTTTGTTCAAATAGTGACCCTGGGGTCACATTTGGCCCCACCCTAGGGGTCATATGTTTTACATAGACTTGTATAGGGAAAAACTTAAAAAATCTTCTTCTCCTAAACTGCAAGATCCAGAGGTTTAATATTTTGCATTTACTATAATCTTATGGTCCTCTACCAAGCCTGTTCAAATGATGATTCTGGGGTCACATTTGGCACCGCCCAAAAGGTCACATGTTTTCCATAGACATACATAGGGATATTTTTTTAAATCTTCTTCTCAGAAACAGCTTAGGCAATTTATTTACCAAACTTCACATGGATGATCCTTATTTTATTTTTTCAAATTTGTTAAAATTAGGTAAACACGACATCCAGGATGGCCGCCATAGAAACATCTTTAAATTACTTCTTGTACATTGGGAAGCTAAGGCCGTCGGTTTAAATCACACTGGATTTTTTCTTTTTCTTTTTTTTTTCTTCGTTTTTATTATTGTTTCCTGTGTAGATGCATTTTTTCTTTTGCTTGATTTTTCTAAAGTTTGTATATAAAGAGTTTGCATGTTTTACATAGGCTTATATAGGGAAAACTTAAAAAATCTTCTTCTCTGAAATTACAAGAGCCAGAGGTTTATTTTTTGGCGTTTGCTATAGGCTTGTGGTCCTCTACAAAGTTTGTTGTAATGGTGACCCTTGTGTCACATTTGTCCCGCCTCAGGGGTTACATGTTTTACATTTAAAGTAAATGTATGGTCCTCTACCAGGCGTGTTCAAATGGTGATCATGGGGTCACATTTGGCCACATCACAGGGGTCACATGTTTTACATAGACTTATATACGGATAATTTTCAAAACATCGTTTTCTCAGAAACAGCTTGGTCAATTATGACGACATTTCACTGTGACATGGATGATCCTTAGATAAATGTTGTTCACTTTTTTTAAAATAAGTTAAACGTGACATCCAAAGTGGCCACCATGAGTTTTTTTTTTTTAATTATTTCTTTTACACTTGGAAGCTAGGGCCCTGGGTTCAAATCCCACTAAAGGTAATTGTTATTTTTAATTTTTCATTTGTATTATTGTTTCCTGTTTGGATGCGTTTTTCCTTTTTTTAGTTTTCTAAAGTTTGTATATAAAGATTTTGCATGTTTTACATAGACTTATATTGGTAAAAATTAAAAAATCTTCTTTTAAATTGTTAGCATGAGTTTGTGGATTTCTTAAAATTTCGATTGAGGGTGTTGTTGATTTTTGCACTAGTAAAAAATGTATTGAAAGGAATCTAATGATAAACAGATATAAGAGGAATCTAATGATAAACAGATATAAGAGGAATCTAATGATAAACAGATATAAGAGGAATCTAATGATAAACAGATATAAGAGGAATCTAATGCTAAACAGATATAAGAGATAAGAGAAATCTAATGATAAAATGATATAAGAGGAATCTAATGATAAAATGATATAAGAGCCATTTTAGCTTATAGAGCATCCACATGCCCTCTTGTTCTCTTGTTCTGTATTATCATTAATGATCGCTAGCTCCTGGTCTATCAAGTTTGCTCATTAACTAGTCCCTGGGGTCAAAGATGGCTGCAACCCCTGGGTCCAAAGTTTGTATGTAGAGATTTTGCATGTTTTTTACTTAGACTTACATAAGGAAAGTCTTAAAAACATCTTCAATCAGCATTTGCAGGAAGACAATTGTTTCATCATTGCAAAGACTCTCAGAAGATCGATTCAGGGCCATCTTGGCCCTCTAGTTTTATAATGAGAAGCATTTGATAACTTCGGTTTGTTAGAAGGTGTTCTTGTTTTTCACTTATTATGTGTGATTCAAAGTAAGTATCAGAGTTATCTCCCATTTATATAAAACAACGTTTTTCGTATTAAAAATAAGAATATACTCAAGAACAGGGTTAAACATTATTAATTAACTAATCTGTCTTTCGGGCATTAACTTTGTCATTATAATGAAATTACGAACCAAAGTTTTAAATTTTAAAAATATCTCTCTTTATATTGAAATAAGAACAAAATTATAATTTCTGTAAAGCAGGTAAATTTAAACAGTTGATTCTTTTTTCGCAGATATCGTTTAAAAATAATGTCCTGCATATATTTGTTAATTGTGTTAATTATATTGTTAATGGCGGCTGAAGCACATAGCCTTGAATCTGCTCAGTGGGATTTACCATGTTATGTACGTGCCAAACTAATTTTTTTTAGTATACATTAATGACAGTTTTCACATTTATGACAGTTTTCATATTTATGACCGTTTTCACGTTGTTTAACTCTCACTGACGATTCCAAGGCGGTTTCGTATTGTTTCTTATTAACATTGTAATTGTTGTTTGTTTTAGTGCGCGTATTTGGTTGGCTTTGTTCTGTGAAATTACATCTCTTGCTCGACATTTATACTTTTCTTTTTTTTGAAGACTGCAAAATGTGAATTTTAGCTCTTTAATTTGCTTCATTCGTCGCAACCAAATGCCTGTCAATTTAATTCCATTTGCACCAAGATGCAAGAAAATGCATCACACTAACTGTCTAACTGACTTGTGAATGTAATATAATTATAGTAGCAGGAATGTTACCTCCCGTCAAGAATATAATAGAATATATCCGTCATCCATTGTCGTAATGGAAACGAAGGCGTCAACTCTTTTTATGCTTGTGACGTCATATGTCTTTATTCTTTGTTAACATTGCCATTCATGTTTGTCCTTTTACGTGTTTTTGGTTTTACTGTGTTCTGTAAAAGCTGCATTTCCTGTTCGACTTTTTCTTGTTTTTAGAATGCGATCTTTGTTGTTTACCATTATGCCTCTTATAAAAACTGGGTTCATTTTTGTCTGTTTGATTCAGCAAATAAAATGCTAATGTTGTATAGTATGTGTTTAAGGCAATGTATAATAGGTCTAATGTGAGATAATATGAAAACATCTATGTTCATTGAAGGTCTGTTATTTTAATATCGAGACATCATTGCATTCCTAGCAACGTTATTTCAGATATAGTCGACATATATATTTACTGCATATTGCTTTGAAATAACAAATATGATTGATATAGTGTATTCGTACTGATTGTATTCTTTTTTATCGACTTAAGCAATTAATGTTTGCGATGTCTTATTTTGGCCTTTTATTCATCTTTAAAGTCGTTCTTTGTTTCTGTGTGTGTTTATGGTTGACTGTCGTCATTGAATGCTACTTTTCCTTTGATTTTTATATCTATAGTTACTTGTGTCAACGGTTACTTAAAGGGGCAACTGCCGTATAAAAGCCACTAGGTTTTTCATTTGAATTTATACATGGTTACATCAGGGAGTCCTTTTTTCAAAATCTTGAAAATTCTACCTCATCAAAAAAATATATATTTGGCACAGAAGTACACTGATATTAAACACTTGTATTGGTAAAAATATATTTGTGTAAAATCATTTATTATTCCTAGTTTCAAAGTTTATTTAAACCCAACTGACAGAAATTTGAAAATATGAGGGAGGAGCCTGTGGGGTCATGAACTGAGAAGTGTACACAAATACATGTGGTAGTGTTTACAGCAGACGACATGCAGTAGTTAGGCAGTTGTTATATTACAGCTGGAGAAACCTGAATGGAAAATGAATAACACTTGAAGAAAATATTACTACAGTTTTTTTAAACCCGAACTTGTTTTATATAATAAACTTATCTTTCTTTAATTTGGAACATTTCATTCATGTTGCAGAGGTATATATATTGCCTGTTGATTATTATAATAAGGTTTAAAATGTTCAAAAGAAAGAAAGTATTAAAAAGTACCTTTAACGATAACATTATTGTCTGGGTGTTTTGAGTATCCATACATGTATAATTCACCAGAAGTGTCCCATGTAAGGTTACGATAACATTATTGTCTTGGTGTTTTGAGTATCCATACATGTATAATTCACCAGAAGTGTCCCATGTAATGTACATCTTTAGGATTTGGATACAAGTGTCTCACTTGGTTTAGAACGCATCCTGGCATTATCTCTCTTTGTGTAAGTTCTACATGCGATCACTCATGTACTGGTGTTTTCTTGCTAAATAAATAGGGTTGCTCCAGAGTCCTCGCCTGTCCAACATCACCCAAAACTTTTTGTAAAGCCTTTTTCTAATCACATTATAGCCAGGACGTGCAGCTAAACCCCTTCCAAGCCATGCTTGCGGATAAGCAGTTACACATGGAAGGTTCAAACAGTGTATGCAAGGAATGTTATGATCATTGTGTTCATTCTGGTCATGTCCTTGATTGTCTACTTCATTTGGGCTGGGTAGAGAGGCACATGCATTTTGTAGAACACCTTTGTCTTTGTTGTGCTGCGTGTGAACCACCCTAGCAGTACTCTGAGATGGGACATTTGTATCTGTGTTTGTGGATAAGTACTGTTCATGTACGTGTGTTCCTGATAATAAATCATCTCTATCATGGCCATATTGAACACCAGAATCAGAATCATCTTTATGTAGTTCTATATCCCACCCATGAAAATTGAATATTCCTTCAGTAATGTCCTTCTATTCCTTTGTCATATATACTATGTACTTCCTTATTTTGTTATCTTCATCATGTCCAGCCATTTCTAACAATAATTATTTTAAATTGTAATTCCCAGCACAATATGTTCTTACAACATCCAAGTTATACACAGAACTGATCCCTGATCAGTACACTGTTTCACCAGACAAACTATAATTGGCAATTAATTTTCATTTAACACAAACTTAATAAATCACGAACTATTTGCTGACAGTGTGAATATATATGGCATTGATTTCTGTTTAGTCATCATATTACATTTATTTTCGCTGTAAAGTTCATAGAAGTGCCATTTTAATGTGATAAACAGTGGAATTGAGAATAAAACAAGTAATAGATAGAGTCTGGTCTCAGCGAGTTGGCTTATTTAAACACCGAGATGGGCGTAGGCCATCGAGGTGTTTAAATAACCAACGAGCTGAGACAGACTCTATCTTTTTTGTAGCATGGTGTACTTCGTAACACCGTGACGGCATATTGACCGTACTCTAAATTCCAATATCCGGTAGTTGTAATACGGCTTAGCCACGCCCCTTTAGTTACCTTAAATTAAACGATTTAATGCTCTGCATTCATCAAAGGAAATGTCACCGACCATGCTACAAATAGTGAAATAGAGTAACACATGGATAATCCTGTTGAACCGCCTGGATTAAATAGAATACGGGATGCTATGAGACTTGAAGCACGGACATATCCGTCATGTTCTAAAGAAGCTAGAAAAGAATCTAATCAACGACAGAAACAAAGACACAGCAGTCTAAGGGGACGAATAGAATATTATTACAAGACAGAAAATGAAAAAATGGAGTTGCTCAAGAAAATGGATAGATTGAAATTGTTTCTTGGAGAGGGAAAATTCCTTCAGAAAGAAATGGAGATAATGCAGCAGACTTAGATGAGTCGGTATACATGTACCAGTACATAGACAAAGATGATGCAGTTGATGAACAGCTGTTTGTTGGATCTGTCAGTTCCGTGAACAATCTGGTGTCACAGGTTGAATCCATTGCATCTAAATGTGAAAACAATATTAAAATAAAAGACAGTAAAAGAATACGCCATGTACTTTCTCTAAATATGGAATGTGAACAATCAAACCATTCATTTTCATGGACATCTTCACTACACATAGAACAGGGAAAATTTCTAGTCAATGCAAGGATTGCTCATGGCTATTTTACTTCTGGTATGTTACCAAACCACTTAAATAAAGTTTGCCAAGAAGCAAATATTGGTGAAATAGGCGATAATACATGAAAGAGCTGCAAACATCATATGAAGAGGAAGTCTCCAGTGCGATCGGCAGATCCAAGGAATAAGTATTGCAAGAAGAAATAGCAACATCTGCAGCTGGCTTGTCTGAAAATGAAAATGTCACCAGAATAAACATCCTGACTGATGCAAGGCACTGTTGGAGAAAAAATGCCACAGTTAGTGATGTTGTCTGCATTGGACAGGAGACAAAGAAAGTTTAGATGTTGAAACAATATCAAAGAAAGTAGGTGACCCCTGTTCTCAACGACATGAACTTATTGGCGTGAAAAGAATTTATGAATACTTTGATGAGAATAATTGCCCAATCAATATCCATGCTCATGACAACAACAACCAGATTACCAAATATGTACGAGAAGAAAGAAGCCCGACACAGAATAATATGACCAAATCCATAACAAAGCAAGCTAAAAAAAAATACATCAGGATTTAAATGTAACCATGGAAAACTTTGGCACTAGGAACTTACAGACAAAGCAGCTGCAATAAGGACTCACATCTACCATTCTATTAAAAATAGTCAAAAAAATGCTGATAAATTACGAGAAAATATTTTAAACTTTGTGGAACATTACCAAGGTCATCATGACAGTTGCTTCCAAAGCTCAAGGTGTAGATCTGACCCGAATTATGAATGTTCAAAATTTATTCTAAAATGTGATAAAGCCGTAGCAATTTTGACTAACTTTTTGAAAAACTTGCCAGTATACAAAAAAGCTGAAAAATATAAATATTGTATGGATACTCACTATGTAGAGTCATTTTACAACGCCCTTCTGCTGTATGTGAACAAACGAATTGTGTTTGGTGCTTCAAGTTATAAGTTAAGAATAAATTTAGCAACTTTAGATTGGAATGAGCATGTAAACAGCGAATCATCATCATCAGATAGGGTAATGAGCTACAAAAGAAATCCTGAAATGACATACACAGTTCCAATAAAGGAACGAAGGTTTTAGGCCCATTCTCCATATTTTTATCTTGATGTAAATGGAGGATGAGCCTGGCATGTCCGTTCCTGTTAGGCGCCATATAACCTTTCATGTTTGTGCGCCCTAAAACTCAGTTCAATTATGTATGTGTATTTGTTTATCTCAGAGGAGTTGCACTTTACATTACCTCTCATGAACACACTCAATAAAACCGAGTCTGCTACTTTTATCTTTTGTTTGTGTTTGATGCTTCCAATGGATCCCCTTTTTAGTACTAATTGACAGTCACACTAGCGTTTGTTTAGTGCTGCGGGTCGGCCTTAAAATGTCGCACCGACTACAGATCAGTAGTATTACTACTTACTGGTCCTTTGGGATCATCAAGCCCGATCTGTGTGTCTTTGAAGTAGAATATCGCTTAAGTCATCGCTAGGAGGCGTGAGATTTGGACTCTACATTACCTCTCATGAACAGACTCAATAAAATCGATTCTGCTACTTTTATCTCTTGTTTGTATTTGTTTATTCCAAGGAATCCCCTTTTCAGTATTTATTGTAGTAATGGTACGAAAGGCACTCTCCCAAATATCCTAAATCTACATATTCAATCGTTCATACTAGTCTCTAACGTAAATATCAATAATTTAGGAAATGGTATAGGTATAAACGGAATTATACTTTACATCGATTACGAAACTACACAGCTTATACACGTCACAACTGATGGCGCAGATGACAGAGCTAGCGATATCTTGATGAGCCAACCGGAGAATCAACGGAAATGCAATGCGTCCGAGCGGCCGACCGCCGAAAGCTCCAAACTTACAACGCCGACAAAAGGAATCATTGTCAATAACATAGCTGGATACAATGCATATGTGTATTTGCATATCGCCTAAACATGTCATATTCTCTGAACAAATGTTGATGCGAGTATTCCATGAGATACTTCCAAACAGTATGATTTACATAATCTCAAAATTAATATTTAAATTTTTAAACTAAGATTTTTAAGAAACACTGAGACATTAAAACTACAAACTAACGGTATTTCTGTTTTTTAAGGAAAATGCTTACAATAGTCCTATATCGTTCTAAATTAAAGCATTTATACTTAGGTGAGACAGTACGCTTCCAAAACGTATTCATTATGACTAGTATGAATATAAGGGTCACTGCTTATCCAGGCAAGAGAGGTAAAATGTTCACAAGGTCATGTTCATTTTAGTTAATATGTTCATTATCAGTCGTCATCATCTTACCTATTGTTTCAGGTGATTCTTGAGTAGTGTTAGAAAATAATGATCGTGGATCCAGATCAATTCTATAACGAAGTCCGCACAAATGAGAAAAATGGTCCTATAGAAATCACAACATCCAAACGCAATGGCACCGTAGATCAGCACTGTACCACAAACAAAGAGCAAATTAACTATACAATGAACAAGACAATACACAACAGAAAGAATACAGGGTTACCGATTTGGAACGGTTAGTGGGAAATATGGCCCACCGGTTAGCTTAAATCGATTTAGTGTACACAGCTACTCTATTATCCTATCTTCATTGCTCAAATAGACAGGCCGTGTAAATAAAAGTACATCCCAGCAAAAGGAAATCCCTAACAATAAAGTCACATCCAGAGCAATTAGGAAACGATACACGTATATGTTATTGCAAAGATATATATTCAAACGTAATTAGAAATACCTGAATATGTATCCAGAATTGTCCTGGACAACCACAGCAGTTGCAGCCCAAGAAAAACAAACAATCTAGGGTGCGACTAGAAAACCCGCGAGACAAAGGTTCAAGCACCGACCTAAACACTATAGACTGCAATACATATATTCCGCAAAGACAAAATGCGATATACACTTATTACTTTTGATAACGAAACACTAGGTACTTTTTGAGTTTCTAGAGATGTTAAAGAGTCCTCGTGCAAAATATGTTTTAACTGAAAAAAGTAGAGCAAATATAATGCAACTGTGTATCGCCATATGTTAACCTTTGGGACAGACTTGTGAACTAACATAAATACAATCTTAATTTGAACAACAAAAAAAACAGCAGACTTAACAGAATCGAAAATATAAAATGTTGCGCGTTTAAATGTACCGGGTACATGAAAACTGAAAATATAGAGGTAAGGTATATATATTGAAACGCACTATAGGCAATTTCACCTATGCCAACAGTGTATTATATATTAATTCAAATATTTAGTACAGCAAAATGTTTGATATAAAGTGGTTGGAAACATTTAGAAAGACATCGTAGGTGACATTAATTTCCATTTAAACGTTCTCCTGCAACTTGTATGATTTGAAGACCACAAATAAGTTCGAATTTGTCATTTGCTTTTATTCAATATAAAGCAATATCCGATTTAAAAGGGTAACTATTTTAAAGTCTAACAGTACAGCACATTGTTAAAAACTTCGTTAGCAAATCTTATTTCACATTCAAACAAGTTTGGAAACTTATTCTGGTAAATGGTTGACGTCAATGTGTATACTAGTTCTGGGCATGCGGGGTTTGTTAAATAATTGGACCATATGCCGCTGGACATGGAATTATGACATTAAAAGTAGCATGTCCACCGCCATATGCATGCCATCTTCGGGATGGTTAAAATTCTGTACTATTGATTTTATGAATATTGAGTTCTGCTCAACTCGGGGCTAGGGAACGGTAGCAAGCATATTTCATTACCGTTCATGAACAGTCTCAGTCAAACCGAGAGTGCAATATTTCGTATTTATCGTGTTCGTTCGTTTCCAAAGGTCCACTCTTTTAGTATTTAGCTACAACATGATTATTTAATCTAACACTTTCCTTATAATAAATAAACCTGATATATTGTCACGCGAGATTTCTCCTATAAGCAAGATTATTTACTCTAAAACACGCTATGTTCCGTGTGTGCCATGTTGATATTTGAAATGGACGCAAACATGTCAAGACGTTTAGCGAAACAACTGCGTTATAAACTAATTTATCACGCATCTAATGCCTAATGGGTTTAAGCGGCAGTCAATGACAAGTGTGGATATGTTGTCTGCTTTTTAATTTAGTCTTTTGGCTGTTACTTGTGACGCGCAGCCTTCATAACCGCTGCTCCCCACTAAATTCCATTTTGTTTATTTCGCTCTTCGGGGCATAGAATTTTGTTAGATACTGTGATCATACGCCGCTGGCCATGGAGGGTGTAATAAGTATAAAGGTCGCTATGTCCACCGCCATATGCATGCCATCTTCGGGATGGTTAAAGTTCTGTACTGTTGAGTGAATATCCAGTTCTTCTCAGCCCGGGGCTTTGGGGCGTGAGCGGTAGAAAGCATATCCCGAGACTGCAATATTTCGTATGTATCGTGTTCGGCCGTTTTCAAAGTCCACACTCATACTCTTTGATACATAGGAATTTATAAAACAATGGGTCACCCGTTTATGTAGTATTGCGTGACACCAATACACATTGTAAACATGTTGTTGGTAAATTCAACTGAACGCACTTCGTATAAAGGGAATTATTGGAAAATTAATTTATCGGTGTCACTGAATGTATGTATTGCTTGCTTTCATGTGACCGTGATGGTTCCTATTGAATTATACATTTACCACAGTTTTCGTCTATACGGCACCAAATGAAGTATTTTATTAATCTACCTTTGATTATTTTTCAAATACAAAACATTTGATAGCACTTTAATTCAAATATTGACAACCATAGTTATAACCTAACATCCGTACAATAAGATAATTATTTTTTCTAGGTCAAGTTGAGATTTCTGATGACATTGTTTTGTACAGAAAACAGCTACAGCATATATACAAATGTAGCACCGGTAAACCCAAAGTCAATAAGTATTGGGGGTAAATGTAAAAAAGGCAACATAGCTAAGATACCAATGCAAAAACACAACGACTGGACACTATAATATTTTGATTACCAAAATTCGGTATGACGTTATTGGTATTATGTTACTCATGTGACAGATTTTGGCACCTATGATGGCGTCTACCTAAATCCTGAAAGGACGGTAACGTTTGATGTTTATTTCCAATATTGTCTTGTCTTGTCACTTAGTGGTTTATTCTCTTGCTGCTCTGGCTTCTGCCAAGTCACTGAGTACACTATTTGGGGGGTTCTATATATATTCATGTATACAAAGAGGATCTTACATGAGTACTCCTTCATTATTGAATTTATTAAACGAGTTGTAAAGAATGATATAATGCGAGGCTCTTGCCGAGCATTATATATCTTTTTTGCTAACGACTTTAATAAATTCATTAATGAATGAGAACGAATGTTAGATTCTATTTATCACATAACTCACATATCGACTTTTATTGCATTTTGCCTGTCGCTTTAACACGCGAAACCGACAAAAAACATGGGAATTGGATCATAGTCATTATCGATTGTTTTGACAGCGAGTACTAGGCTTATTTGCATAGTTATATAACTAGTTGTATATTGAAAATATAGAATGGTGTTATTCCACTCCCACACCGTAAGTTATGTTATAAATGATCATATTGTTGGTATCTTTATAATACATATTAATGCTGCCTTTTATGTAGAGAGTATAAGATTGAGAAGATATATTTATATAAGCTGTTGTATTAAAATGACAAACGGATTAGAGTGCGATTTGGTGCACCATAGCAATTGGTTTCAAACCCTAACTTTTTTTTCCTCACTGATTGTTCTACGGAGGAAGCCCTATTGTCAATACTGTTATGTTTGTGATATCTCTAAATTGCCTTTTATTTATCATTACACGTGTTGTTTGTTTTTATGTTGGTTTTGGCTGCATTTGGTCATTGAATGATAAATTTCCTGCTCGACTGTTATATGTTCATGTATATCTGCTTCTGCGTACACCATATTACTTTTCACGAAAACAATTAGCAATATTGTATTTCATCCTCATATTAGATTCATTTTTCCGATTCCATTTTCATTGGGAAAAACAAGGTTAAGTCTATTTTATAATCACGGAATGAGTAATCGTTTGTATAAACGTTATTCCACTTGATTAAACGTTTGTCTGTTTGACACTTAATAGTAAATACGTGTGAATGCTTCTACTGGTAAATCGGAAAATGATGTGTAACTGATACCCTTAAGGATGATCTCAATATAATAGGTAAGGTAGTAGATGGGATTGCGTTTTTTACGCTAAACTTGTTCATGAATATTCAGATGATTATTTCAAAAGAGTGGGTGCGTTCAGGGTTTACCATCGGCAACCACGTCGGTTAATTTCGGGTTACCAATGGCCACCGATTCTAACATTTGGTATTAACGAGGCCACCGATACCACCTCGAGTGTAGAGTCGCGGGAAGATTGGTTACCAACGTTCTACCTGCCGACGGACCAACGGCTAACGACGGTGACCAAGGGTAGCATATACATTTGCTTTAGTTTGCATTAATTGTACATCGTATAAAACATTACTGTGTTTTATACTGTTATTCAATTATAAAATGGAACGAAATCACATCACAGAGGAAATTAATATCGGAAACGAAGGACACCGGCACACACCAGGGAACGATGTTGTTGGAGAGAATGTGCTTAAATTATTAAACGGAAGCAGAATAACAAAATTGAATGTAAATATCTTTCACGGCAATCTGTTTATTATTAAATAAAATACGACTCGCTGTTAACAACCTTATTTATAACATAGCGTCTATTGATATATATATACATAACATTATATAGAAATGAAGTTAACGATTTATATCTAACAAGTAACGGATGCACACGCTATTGTTTCACATATTAATAAAGAATTTGCCTTTCGAACAAAATGTTTGTGTATGTTCCTATCCAAGAGGAATAAGAAGCGATGAGACCGCTTATCAAACTTTACCGATACGTTGTGCCAATATATTATTTGACCAAGTTTGGAGAATCTGGGTGACAGTTACCCAAGTTATGAATCCAGACATCATTAAGTTCGTGATTTTGTTATTTTCCAGGGGGCATAACTCAAGAATTACTGATTTTTACACTTCTTACAAAACCCAGCAAACCCAGTAAAATAAATGACGCCTTTGATAACAAATGGACTTGCTATTGGAGAAATTCTGCGCACTTACAGCACATTAGACAAGGTTCGAGGGAAACGTACCCATATCACGTGTTCCGTTGTTGATAAAAGTAGGTAAAAAAAGGGCAATGTACCATTCAAAGAACACAGTCAATCAAAAACACACATACAAAACAAACGACGCTTTTAATGAAAATAGACGCAACACCACAATAGGGATAGTTTTGGTTTGAATTGATTGATACTGGAATATTCGAAGATTTTACAAAATTCACGTCGATTTTGAATTTTCGTTTGTTCTACAGTGATCTCAACCTCGTGGGAATTCATGTTCTTATGGTATTTCGAAAACATTTTGAAATAAATATTTTCGGATTCGGTTTGCTGCTTATATCTTTATATTTATTATCATTCTTTGATTATTACAACAACCTGCAATCCTATTAACATATTTTCACTACAACATAAGTTTCAAAATTCAAACATGATTCCATATACAAAGTTCGCTGTAAAATTTAAAGTGCGCGTGAAACAACTTACCTTCCCTGACACAGCAGTAGTTTTGTTACTGGTCATTTTGGATCATCATGCCCAGTCCTTGTGGCTTTAACGTAGAATATCGCTTAAGGATGTTGGCTGGGCAAGTTTTGACATCTTCAAGTCTAAACGTTTTATTTTTTAAATCATAGTGTTATTTGACACCAGAATTGTTTCATTTTTTCCATTCTAGTAATTATGTATATAATGTAGGATTGTATCACCTCGAGTGCAGATGCCATATCTTCAGGATCTCATGAGAGGCGTTAGCCGTGAGTCTGATCCTAGATTATCAGGC
The DNA here is from genome assembly GCA_037043455.1 of Cyrtodaria siliqua. Lineage (NCBI taxonomy): Eukaryota > Metazoa > Mollusca > Bivalvia > Adapedonta > Hiatellidae > Cyrtodaria > Cyrtodaria siliqua. The sequence continues at coordinate 154,119 of JAWPHD010005036.1, forward strand.
CTGCCAAAACTTTTTAACCCCAAATCCTGAGATTTTTAATTTTAAGATTTAAAGCGTGCGAAGAACATTTTTAAATGTAAATTTGGAGCGTGCAACTTCATTTTCGCAATTATTTTTTTTAAAGTGCAAATTTAAATTATATATTATGCTATTAATACAAGTTGATGCATTGTTTGACAGTTATATGACATAATAAACAAGCAAGGTTTAACGCAAGCGTAAAATAGCTGCCAGAGACAAGAAGTTAACATAATAATATATCAAGTCAAGGGTGTTAAAACAATATTGGAAAAAATAAATGTTGTCACGGAGACATAAACACGCCACGACCGTTTTTTCTTACATTCTTTCCGATTTTTACCACCAGTTCTTCCTACCAGGCATTTAAAATCAATGTTGGCGACCTCGCTTCTTTCTGTCCAAAAACCTTGACATGCCTTACATATTGATTACAATTACCTTGTAATACGACGTGCTAGAAGTACACATCACCACAGAAATATAATTGTTTACGAGTTCTCTAGGAATTCAAGTTGTAAATCATGTTTATAGCTGAAAAACTCAAAGAAACTATTCATTACTACCTTACCATGTGCAATTACTAAATCAATATAAGAGTCGCTGCCGTTCGGGCAGCGAATTAGCGCAGTATATTCAGTCAGTGCATTACATGGATGACCCCCTTTGATTCGACACTTGTAAATACTCATCTGACCAGCAAGCGTAACATGACCAATTCGGTAAAATGTGAACATATAGCTGTTTAATCATGAACATTTTGTTTTGATGCAAGATCCAGAGATTGTACAATTAAATCCGGAGATCCGGAAAGCGATTGAAACATCCGGAGAATCCGGATTTTTTCTGGAGATTTGGCAGGCCTGGAATATAAGGCATATCCACAAGAGGTAGTTCAACATTCAGAACCTACTATATTACTGATCCTTTTATTATATACTTTCATAATATAATGTAGCACCATAACGTAGATTTGTTTACACAGGTAGGCGACGACGTCACACGATAACAACCTAAAACCAATTGCAAATCCTGGTCTTATGAAAAATTGCAAACTTTTATTTTTAGATGAGTACTACTATCATCGTTATTTCACACTATATAATGTTGTCATAGATTCAATTTGAAAGCTCCGACGTGATGCTCATGTGATAGTTGAATGATATCACGATTTTTTTTTTCAAAACCACGTTTCAAACGACGTTAGAAATAACATTGTATAACAACATATATGTACACTTTAAATCATAAACACGTTTTCATTTCTACTAAACACTTAAATTAATGGTTCTAATTTTAATTAATTTTGACAGCATGATGTACGCTTTCAAAATGAACACAATCCATTATGCATAATAAAACTGATAAAAGCATTATACGGTTTCAATTCCCTGATGTGTAACGTTTGTTGACGTTTGCTACGAATTTCCTGATTGGCTGGTTCATCAAACATTGTCGACGAATTGATATTTGTTACACGGTTACACTTTTCGCATGATCGATTTAAGAGATAATCACTCGATCGCAAACTATATTAAAATAAAAATAAATCTTCTTAAATCGACATTTGATTTGTTGATGGTGTTCGCTATTTCCAAGCTTGCAATAAACACATGGTTTACAGAGATTTTATCAACATGGACTGGGTATGGTTAATAATAAACATAATAATATATATATAAACAATCGAAAACATGATGTTGATCTAGCGATGGTTATTTTAAATATTAAAGCGATATATCATAATTGGACATATATATGATTACTTTGGTGTTATTTTTGTTGTTGTATCAATATATATGGCCAATCATTATTGTGTCAACCACTACTTAGTGTCAGTCATGTCAGTTTGAGAAATTTATATAAAAGTCGAACAGGAAATGTAGCATTTGTCTTGGAAGGAAATCTGAAGTGTCAAGTTGTATTATGGAAGTATTTGCATTCACAGTTAATAGTATTCTTATTCGTTTGCAATATCTGTCCTTTACTATATATAATATGCTAAATATAAGGCTAGGCTATCCTTATAATTTTAGCTCATTGAGGTTAAATACATTGTTTTACAACGACTTGGTAAAGTTATGTTTTCACGAAATATCAATTTGGACTGTGAAAGTGGGAAACGTGTTTTTTGTGTTAAGCGTAATGCCATATTGGCTTATTCAAACAATCTGATTAAACAATTGGATCCTGGATTCGTGGATTCACAATTGACAAAGAACGAAATTGAAAAGCTTAACATGTGTTAACAATGTGTTACCGTATGACCGCCTAACATCCTTTAGCATCAGTGCAACTATAATATGGTTAGCTTATTGGTATTGTAATATTGATGCAAGACTTTGAATTGAGATTCTACTTCTATTTCGTGACGATGCATACTAAAGGGCCTGTAACCATGGTAACTAGTAATTCATTTTCTGTACACCCTGTGCTTTTATGTCAGATGGGAAAATAAAGTGGGTCACTACAGTGTTATCATTTTTGTTCAAAAATTAATGACAAAACAAAAAACATTTGTGTCATGCTAACTATCTTCTTTTCTAGAACTATTTAAGTTTAGAACGTATTTCTATATTTATAGTTTATGTTCATAACAGTAATCTATATTGAACACATTTAATAGTAAACAAGTTAATTATAATTTATATTGAACACTATATTCCATATCTCTGTCACCTTTAATGTATTACTTTCATTCCCGCGCATGCTAACATTTGTTAATTTCTTATATGATACGTAATTAAGGGCTTTTGGTCAGCCATCTTTGAAAAGAAAATCCAAAATGGACTGGGTATGGTTAATTGAAATTTTCATCCAAATGCATGTTATAGGCATGAACAATGTCAATGAATATAATAGATGACAGTAATTCAGCACTATTAATGTGAACATAATATCAGAAAAAATATTTATTGAATATAAATAATAAATATTGTTTCTGATATTATGTTCACATCAATAGTGTTGAATTACTGTCATCTGCTATATCATTGGCATTGTTCATGCCTATAATATGCATTTGGATGAAAATTTCAATTACCCATACATCATCCATTTTGGATTTTTTTTTTCAAAGATGGCTGACCAATAGTCCTTAACCATATTATATACAAAACAATGACGATTAGTGAAGATGGAAAAAAAAAGGCTTACCTGTAAACAATTATTCCAATACTACTTAGTCCCTGGAAAACTTTTATTTATAAATAACACCTTATACATAGATATAGACAGTCGCACAGAAGTCTCGTGCAAGTAGTGATGCGCTAACTGCTCGCACAAAGCAGACGGAAATGTCACGTGTTTATAATAAGTATTTATTAGTATTTAATCGAACTTGTGCAATGAAATAGTTAAAGCGAGGTAAGCACATTCTAAACACTGAAATTTGTGTTGTATACATGCACGTTAAATTTGTTCCCGTACGACACTGTAATATTGAACAAAAGTTATTGAATCTTTCCCAAATGATACTTTCGTATTTGTGTGTCAGATAAACGGTAAACCATTGTATGAAAATTACCATTCGGACAATTATTATTTTCTTTTGCTTTATTACAACATTTACCATAACGATTGTTTACTTAACCAATATTTAGAGATTGAAAATGTAGATTGTATACCCTATTCCAAATATGTTGATGAATTAACGTGTAAAGTAGCTCTCCCAACAATCTACACTTTATAATATTATATGCTATTTAATAATATACATTGTACCATGTGTATATACCTGTATGTTTGAGCTTGATGATATGTATCCTATATTAATGACCTCATGATGCCATTCATTTAATGAACTGAGTGAATAAAAATATTTGATTTGATTTGATTTGATTCAAGACGCATCTCTTACTCCTCTTAGCACCGGCATTTACGCTTTTACGATATTCTACATTTAAGCTCCAAAGGATGGACTAGATGTTCTCAAAGGAAAAGTAAATAATAATAATAGTACGGATTCAATATCATTAAAATCAAATTTTAATGAGATTGAGTACGGATTCATAGCTCGGGGGGATATTTTACCAATCACCACTAAACGAACGCTATTGTGATGTCATTAACTACAGAAACGGAATTATTCATGACACACGCTACTGTTATTATTTGGTTAAACATAGTATTGCTGTATAAATAAATTATGGAATCAATTTCTGAATGAGCATTCATAAAAAACTATAGAAAAAAAAAGAAACGCAAATTAGGAATTTCCGCTATATAGTGTATGTATATTATGTTAATCGAATGGTAAATGGCTACATTAGACTTTTCCTTACAGAAAAAAGACTAAAACGATGCATAACATACCAACTATTATCACTTCAACGTTTCATTATTGATACCATACACGTTTGGTTCAAGCAGGTGAGAAAATTTAAAGAAGCTATCCCGCCAAGAACAGCCAAATTTTACAACATATGTATACCGTTTCTAAACCTATTGACAACGGCGAGGTATATATATATATATATTATATAACTTTCATATTTTCAGAATCCAAACTATAAACGTCTTTAACCAGCCAGGCCAAACCCCAAACCTGGACCGTAAACGAAACGAAAAATAAACTTTCTACTACTTACTGGATTCACAAATTACTCATACAGTCTGATAAAGCCCTTTTTATTAACTCTGCTGGACTTCGGGTGACGAGACTTCCGTAGTTTGAAACTTGTCCAGAAAGTTAATATCAACTAAAGCTCGGACAAGTTTCTAAACCACCAAGATTGGACCTGAAATGTTTGAAAACCAGCTAGGTTTTGAGGGCGTAGGACATCTTGAACAGCGCTTTAAATGAAAAATGTTTGATGTTTTTAAGCACACTTCACTGAGTACTAAATACTCCTTTAAACTGTTTCGAATTTTGCCAAGCAATACTCTTTTATGGATGCTATGAAAGCCTTAAACGGAGGTAATTTGATGATGTTTGATAATCAAAAGCTGCTACCTACACAATCGGTGTTGTGTTTTTCTGTGATATTTTTCAAAAGCAACGTTTAGGGCATATTGTCTTGGACAAATTGAGGTTATGTTTGTAGATTTTATGTGTTTTTACCAAAAAAGCATGGTTTAGGAAAACGAGGGATAAATCCCTTTTGTACTGAACTTTTCAAAATATATTTTGTTTGGACTATTGATGGTGGTCGATCTAATTATTTTATAATATACATCATTTATTATTTTCTGTCAATAACATAAGGGAAAGAAATAGATGTCCTTTTTATTTGTGCTCGGTATAGTTACACAGTAGGTATGGCCCTTCAATTAGCCCTTTAATTATGCTATAAATTAAGTCGTTAGAACCGTGTGTGGACACGTTATTTTTCATCTGATTTATCCAAACTTAACCATAGTATTAATAGTTTTAAAAAACTTAAATAAATTTGAAATTTAGTTCAAACCAATAACACAGGAGTTATGGTCCCTGATTTTCTGAAATATGCTATAGGTTGCCTCGTTAAAAAGATATGGCCTTTATTTTTCACTTAATCGTTACCAAAATGTGTCAGATAAGTTGTTATTAATAAAAACTCGTTTTATTGTCGTAATATCCCTTATAATATCCTGATTTCAACGCGCTTAATGGCATTAAAGCGCGAACACGTAATGTAGATCGGACCAGTAACACCGGAGTTACGGCTCTTGTTTTCGGTAAATATGCTATATTTTTGCGCCTAAATCGGATAAACAACTGAGTTATTCCCGTTCATAAATGTTTTAATTCGCTTTGTTAAATGGGTAGCTATATTATGTTTTACGTGGTCCCCTTTTTATAAACAATAATTAAGTCAATTTCTTAAATGCCTTACTATGAAATATACTTGAAAAATAAAAGTGATTTCATTTTCATATTCATATGTACGTGCAAGCATACTTGTCTACATTGAAATGCTTCGGTGATAAAAGGTGGACCATTTTCAAATTTGATTTACTATCAGAATTATCGTACATGTAAGATGTTTAATTTAAGAGGGTTCTGATATTTAGCAAACGTATTCAGAATGTCATCAAAAAGCTTCTAAACTATCCATGCTTGACTCTCATCAACCCCTATCACATATACACACACCTCCACCTCCCCATCTACCCCTACACCTATAATAACATCTTAGTTTGACAAGTCTGAAACAGCCTAAGTGACACCCCATACCATCCATCCAGCCTACATTTTTAAGAGCACAGACGCTTTGTTTTTCTCTTGATTATCACCACATGTGTATGTTCAGCAGAGAGAGCGACACAGATCCTAATGGGACTCTTGTTAACAATTCTAGTAACAGCACCACTACAACACTTCCATACGTTTATCTTCGTGTCCAACTGCCGTCACAGATTACGTTAAACAGTAGTGACAACTTAAGCTTATGCCAACTTTGGGATTAATTTATTTTTGTCAGTAACACATGTACGAGTACAAGACGTTCTTGATAATATGTGTAATCAGCTTCAAGTTTCAGAAATAAGTACTTCTGACTTTTCCAAACTATATGTAAACTTACCACACAACCTTATCAGACACAATTGTATTTCTCTCTTGCTACGGCAAAGTCAATGAAATTATGTGGGCATGCCAAGACATGTTTGAAGCATTTATAATTATACTTTCGTCAGGTGAGGAACTATAGTTTATAGACAATGCCATATTGTTGGTATTACAATGAATTGGAACTGTGTAACTCGTAAGATATTGTTTTTGTATTTTGCTAAGAAAGAGAGTTCACGAAGTACTCAGGTTGATGTCATCCAAGTGTGTACTAACTCCGCTCTGCATCATTAACAAAACTTATTTTGCTGCTATGTGTAGTTACATGTATGTCTTGATTAAAATGGGAGAACTAATGAATTTTACATTACGTGTTCCCGCCTTAATTCAATGAATTAATTGGAAAGCTTATATTAACAGGAGTTTGTAAAGAATATTTCGACAATAAAACACGTTTAAAAACATTTTTACTGCAAATTGCAATAACCTGTTTAAAACTACCTATTATATGATTTAATTTTACAATATGCAAAACATTTAAGCCTAAGTTAGTTTTATTTTATACCCAAGCCGAAGGGGTTGGATGGGGTATTAAATTTAATACTCGGACCACGTAATGCTGAAATGTATATTCTGTTAAAGCTACATTTCCTATTCGACTTCTATACCTACCTACTTTTATACATACTTTTATACTTTTATACCTACTTGTGGTAAACTATTTAGTGTTACAATAAATCGGTAAAGTGTGTGATGTTTTGACGAATTAGCGATTTGGATTGTAAAAATGTGAAACGTTAATAGTTTTTAGTGTATTGTCCGACTTCCTTATTCATATAATCCAATTACTTGGTTCAATATTCCCAACTGACAAATGAAGCAATTAGCGTTGTGTTACTATAACTGCCAAACATCCATTAGCATCCATATTTATTTGCGATGCGCGTATCCTTTTTTCAATATTGCCCGCAATCTAAGCATACCATTTTCATTTTCTTTGGTGACAGTACATTGTTTGTACTGCCAATACTACAAATCCATTGTCATTAAATTATCCATAAGGGGAAAACATTAAACATTGTAAGGTAACCCGAAGTATAAAATAATGGCACAACACGACAAATATACCATTACCTTTACTTAATATGACATACGATACTGTAAGTATTGGGATAAACATTATACTGCCATTAACGAAAGGAATCTATTTTCACAACTGGATGTCGAATTGAAACACTAACATTACGTAAAAATAGTCAGCTAAATGAAACATTCGCATTCCGATGTGTTAAGTAGTTATTTTTCATGGTATTAATCAACAAAATCAGTAAATATATTTTGTGGTCTCAAACAACAAAATCAAACGCACTATATTTCATAAAAAAAAATTATGTTATCAACTACAAGCTGGCAGTTTACAAAGTGGTAGTATGGTGTATCGTATACGTAAATGAAAATATTTCATTTGTGATTTACAATTGCGACTTCTCTAACATTAAAGGTTTCATGGAAAACTGTTCAGACGCTATCACATACAACTATTTGAAACTACAATGTGTATATTATTCATCTTTGAATTGCACTCACATTGTACACATTGTGGTGAAGATATTACAAAGCAACACCCGCATATGTGTATACAATTTCAAATAATGCCCGTAATCTACGCATACCATGGAGAAGTTATTTATATAAGGAACATTACTTATATGTTGATGATTAGCATTTGGAGGTACTAATTTGGTGGATTTTAAGGCATTCTCTCTGAAATAGCATTATTCAATCAACAACTCTGTGCAATCCTAAATTTCGCCAATTATTTAAAGACAACCGTACGTTCTTGCAAACATAACTTGACCCAGATAATTTTATATAATATTATGCCAAAACATGTTTCTCATTCAACAGTTCCAACGTTAACGAATATAATAAGTTTGAACGGTGGTATTGATAACGGTAAATGTTTATTCATGGAATGTAGTATTAAAACCTCGAACAGTATTAAATTAATGACCTGTATACTACGTTAGAATGCGTTTCCACTGAAAAATGTCATACGGTTGGAAGCACAAATATTAATTGTAGCATGTACACATGAACTTCCTTTTGCATCTACAGATGTTTAAATCGTTTAATTGGAAATAACATCTGTCAAAATAAATGGTGTACTCTAACTATCGGTAATTGGAAGTTAGAGTATGGCAGACAGCTGAAATAGACAAGTTACAAAACGCCCATTTCGGTATTTAAATAACCAACGAGCTGAGACAGACTCTATCCTTTTTGTAGCATGGTGTACTAGTAACACTGTGACGTCATAGTACCGTGCTCTAAATTCCAATATCCGGTAGTTGTAGTACGGCATAGCCACGCCCCTTTAGTTACCCTAAATTAAACGATATAATGCTCTGCACCGACCATGCTACAATTGCCATTATTTTATTTTACGCATAATCAAATTACAACGTGGTAATCAAAAACATATAACCTTGCAGACAAAAGTAGTAGCTTGTTAGTCTGGAATGCATGAACCCAGTTCAATGTCTCGCCATACAGTGCTGTTTTTCTATATTGGCTAATATGAAAATAAGTAGAAAACCATTATGTGGTCCCGCTTTAATTCCATTAAGCGACGGGAAAGCTTATATTAGCAGGATATTATAACGGATATTTTGACAATAAACACATTTAAAAACATGTTTTACTGACAACATGCGATAACCTGTTTACAGGTACCTATTAAATGTTTTTATTTTACAATACGCAAAGTTTTAAGTCGAAATAAAGGTTTTATTTCCTACCCAAGCCGACCCCGTTTTCGCCTCTTGGAGAAGGGGTTGAATGAGGTATGAAAGTTAATACTCGGAAGTCGAATGAGTATATATGTCAAAGTTTACTAGGTCATTCCGAATATAAACTTTCCAAACTGAAAGTTGTTTTTTCATCGAACACGGTTTCTGCTCGCCAAAATGTACATACTTGGCACGTTTAGATGTCAGATGCATATGTTACCATTTTATTTGTGAGCCCACCAAGCGCATACAAATTAAATGCTTTAATTATAGGCTAAAAATAAAAATAAAAAGAACGATTATAATAACTATAATATATACTTGTAACTTTGCAAAATGTTCATTTGCATACTGTTGATGGTTATAAACTGTCACATCAGAGTCAACAACATTTCGAAAAACATATCACTTAGGAAGAAATGCATATTAAGACAACTGTCACAGTCACGGATTAATTATGTAGTAAACAATGCTTTGAACCATATTTCCTTTGCGAATATCTCTAATTACGCGACAGTGTCTTTATTAATTAAACGTATAATAGGAATATCGTAAGTATTATATTTATGATATCGGGTACTTAATTGTATTTATGTTATATAAAAGACTTTCTGTTCATTGCGGAAGGTACAGTGACTACTTTTATCTTAAATTACAAAGCATTCTCATCTTGCAATCATCAAACGCAAAGCCTAGTAAAACTGTGTATATATTGTATAGTGTGTGCGCACTATATCAATGGGATTACGTATCTGGATGGATTATTGAAACGCTATTATATACGTATCCGCAACGGACTTTCAGAAATTAAAAACGTATCCATAAGAATACAAACCTGGGGCATTAGACGCATTGATCCTGTAGCTGTAAAACACTCTTCAGATAACGGCATATTTGCCTCCAGAGACAAAAATAAAGTCTCGATTCAGTACTTAACGCGCAATATCCATTAAAAGTATTAATACAAATGTTCAAATTGACAGAACCGATGTTTTAATGATAAAATGATATGTACACTGATTGAACAACTGTATGTAATATTTATAGCATAATTCTTTGAGTATTTACGATTTATACTGCTTTTCGAGGGCCGCATATAAATGTTTTTTACCATAGCCATTTAATGCTGGTAATTGACAGTTGGATTGGCAGGTTGTGTGTAAGCATTACAACTACGCGCGTGTACAATTGGGTAGACCGTGGTATATCTGCCGAACCTGTCATTTATAGCACGGCCGAAATATACCGGCAGTTATAGCACGGTTTAGGCTCAGACCTTAAGGATTATGACAATTATATCATAAGCAAGAACCAAGGAAACCCATTAGAGCTATGGTACAATATATAGATATGCCTTCGTCGGAAAAGGATATAACCCTTTGGTTTTACAGCGCACTGCATGTTTAGTGATTGACCCCTCTACAGTCAGTCATTACGCTTCACTTTTCACTTGTGCGATGACTGGACTACCTCTTGGGACTCTATGATTGTACCTACTGAAAGAAATATAAAAAGATCGGATAGGGAAAGTAGCATTCAAGGAGGACAGTCAACCACAAAACACAGAAACAAACATGGAAACAGACAAACAAGAAGGCTAAAGTAATAATAAAAAATGCAAACGACATCACAAACACAAAAGGGTTGACAATAGGGCTACCGCCTTGGAACGGTCAGTGACAAAGTAGGCCACTGGGGGTTTAAACCGGTTCTAGGGTGCACCAAACCTCACACTTACCATACTGTCATCCCATTAAAACAGGACAGTGAACCCCAACTAAGATAGGTGGGTGCATGAGCTTTCGTCCCTCGGGTTCACTTGTCGTACCCTAGATTGGTTTTCTCTTTAGCTGCAACTACTATGGTTGTTCAGTACGATTCTGGATACATCCTGAGATGTTTATTATTTTGTATGTGTATCTTTCGTTAGTTTCTCTGGATGTGGACTTTATTGTTAGAGAATTGCTTTTGATGGGATGTAGTTTTGTTTACACTGTATTGTCTATTTGGTCGCTGAAGATAGGATAATAGCGAGGATTGTGCGCATATACAATCGATTCAAGCTAACCAGTAGGCCTTATTGCCTACTGACCGTTCCAAGTCGGTAACCTGTCTTCTCCAACTTTTCTGTTGTTTTTTAGTTCCATGTAGTTTTGATTACACTGTCTTGTCTTTTTGGGCGCTGAAGACAGGATAATAGCGAGGATTGTGCGCATATAAAATCGATTCAAGCTAACCAGTAGGCCTTATTGCCTACTGACCGTTCCAAGTCGGTAACCCTGTCTTCACCACACTTTCTGTTGTTTTTTGTCACTTTCATTGTAGTTTCAAGTCCTTGTTTGCAGTACAGTGCGGACCTACGATGCCACCTATGTTCGGACGCTGTGGTTTCTATAGGACCCTATATATCATTCAGCAGAATATAATAATCTTCCCATTACTTGCCTATAAAACAGCCTCATATAATCAGATGGAATTTTATACTTAATGAGTGTTTGGAAGGCGAAATCAACGTGAAATATAGTACTGTACTATATGTTTCTGATAAGCTGCTGATGTATTTTGCAACCGTATCGGTATTGCTCGTACGCTCTGGCTTTTTTATCAAAGAAAATAACGTGTGTAGTACTACTTTGGCATTGCAGTTTAGCATCAAACCTTTGAAGGTATCTGACAAGCTTCCTTACTGTGTTTTCACAGCATTTGGTTTATACTATACTAATATATAAAGAATGTGAAAATTATTGGTCATAAAGTGTGAATTGGTAAACGACTAATCAAAATTCTACATCACCTGTAGACATGGTAGACATTCTGTACAGAGTTGGATGAGTGTTCCACCGCAAACATACAAGCAGAACGACGTGCATTAGAAACAATCATCCCCTGATGTATTACTAAACAGAAATTATATTTTATATATCATTGCAATTTGCAATGTTTGTAGTTTTCCTACCTCTGCTTCTATGTAAAAGAGTATGAGAGTGGACTTTTGGAAACGGCCAAACGCGACACATGCGAAATATTGCAGTCTCTGTTTGATTGAGACTATCGCTCACGCCCTCTAGCCTCAGGTAGAGCAGCGCTCAACATTCATAAATATCAATAGTACATAATTTTAAGTTTGTTGCACACACCTATATACCATTACACAATGTTGATGACATGCAACAATACATTTGGCTATTGTGTTTGTTATGTCTTATTTGGCCTTTAATTCATCTTTAAATTTGTTCTTTGTTTCTGTTTGTGTTTATGGTTGACTGTCGTCCTTGCATGCTGCTTTTCCTGTTAAATTTTTATATCTATATTTGTCAAGATACCTTATAATATGAGATGCAAAATACGACGTACTTACAGATTTATTACATCAGATGCTATTAAATGGAATTAATTAACGCTTAAAACAAATATGTTTTTGTAATTATAGTCGTAGTAAAGATTTCATAGCCATTGAAATTTAAGCAACGTGACAACTAGCATGAACATATTTAACCTTACATGTTGTTAGGCAGGCATTACTGCACGTAGACACTCACGACATTTTTGCGTCGTTCAACTCTATGATAATACATATACTCATTAGTAGTATCCAAAATCCCTACAAGTACATTAACAAGACAGTACAAGCATGATATGCTGGGTTACACAGACTCTGAAATCACTCAAGTAAATTGAAGTACTGAATAAGCTTGGGCTTAATACAGAGTATCATACTTTAAAGCTTTAGCGCTCCATATACATTCGGATGAACTTTAACAGTTAATGAAGTATAATTAAATAAAACAAGAGGTGCAAGAGAGCCTGTATCGCTCTACTGGCTATATTGAGTCTTTGATGGGGAACACAACAACATGCGGAACTGTTTATCTGTTTGCGTGTTTGATACTGTGTTTTGTGGGTGACTGTCATCCTTGAATGCTACTTTCCCTATCCGATCTTTTTATATTTCTTGGTACTGATCATTCCCTTCCAAGTTTCACTGAAATCCAGCCAGTGGTTCAGGAAAACATTTCTGGATAAATGTTTGTATATTAGGCCATAACTCATTCAACCAGAACACATCGATGATAGGCTCAACTAATTCCAGCCAATGGTTCAGGAAAACCTTTCTGAATAATCTTTTGTATATTAGGCCGTAACTCATTCAACCACAACACAGCAATGATAGGGGCAACAAGGCTTGGTAGTCATCATCCCTTCCCAAATTCGTTGAAATTCTTCCAGGAGTTCAGAAGAGACTAGTCTGGATAAAGTTTGTGTGCAATAATCTTTCAACCGGAACAAGGCGATGACATGCACAACTAGGTCTGGTACTTATCATCCCAACAAAATACGGCGATGACATGTATAACTAGGCTTGGTCCACTATCATAGTCTGTTTTGGTACTGATCATCCCTGCAATGCCCTATTGTCTTAATGAGGCAAAATACAGCATTTTTAACTAAATCAATGGCCGTAACTCTGGTGTAACTAATACGATTTGGCTAGTTTTCAAACTTATCTGAGCTTACATACATATTAACAATCTTTGTAAGATTGGTAAAGATCAAATAATAAATGAAGGTGCTACAGTGTTCACAATTCAGAATATAGTGTTTTGTTTTTTAGATTTTTAGAAAAATAAGGGCCATAACTCAGCTGCTTCTAATTCCATTTGGCTGGTTTTCGAACCCTTCCGAGCTTTTATTAATATTAACAATCTATGCAAGTTTGGTAAAGATCAAATAATAAATGAAGGTGCAAGAGCATTCACAAGGCTTAATATGGCATTTTACAGCAAAACAAGGGCCATGTCTGCAGTGAAATTAATTCGATCTGGCTGGTTTTCCAACGTGTTCGAACTTTCATTGGTATAATGACACTGGCAATGTTTCGTAAATATCAGATTAATAATGAAGGCCCTAGAGTGTTAACAAGGCACAAGTTAACGGACGGACGACGGACAACTCGTCATCCCATAAGCCCTGCTGGCCTTCGGCATTGAAAAAAGTAATACTTGCCACCGTTTACGCGCTCTATGCCCTGGTTCAGCAGAACTTAATATTTAAAGTGTCAACAGGACGACAATTTGAGCCACCCTGAAGATGGTATGGATACGACGGTGAACATGGAACCATCCAATGGGGTTCGATTCTATGGCCACTGTTGTATGATCTCATTTTATAACAAAATGCTTTGCCATAAACGCGAAATAAACAAAATGGAATTTAGTTCGAGGCAGAGATTATGAAACCTGCGTATCACAAGTAACAGTCAAAGGACCAAATTAAATAAGCAAACAATGGTGATTAAAAATACTCAGAACCTTTAAAGGTTGAAAAGGAATTGAATTACTAGTATTCTTCATTTTCGTCTTAAAGACCCAACATCCGATCAGACCTTCGGATGTAAATTAACTCTGCTGTGTGTGTGTATTATCAGTGAGTGGCAATACAGTGTTAGCTAAAAATATATTGGGATTGCAGCAGCCGACAGAAAACACATTGTTGACCTGTTGATTGTTAGTAATTCCCATTAGTTTTAAACAGATACGACATAATTTTCTCTTCCAAGTCATTAAATACATGTAGACTTGTATGTCTCATACACTAAACTTGTACACAATAACTGTATTTATGATATTCATTAGTTTTATTATTTTAAAACAGGAACACATAATTCAGCCAAATTGATCTGTTTTTCTTTTGAGCACTTTTATTTTATTTTTTTCCTTGACAAATTGTCATCCATTATATATGTTTAACGAATGTGTTATCTGTATACAGCAACACTGATCCACAAATACCAGACATAATGAGTATTTTTTTTGTCAACACCTTTGATAAGGTTGCATTGTATGGATCATGTTCTACTGGCCCAATTAGCCTGTATCATAATTGGACAATTCCATTATAAGTAAGGTAGAAGATCCATTTCTGCATTTTTATTTTTCCATTTGTTTTATTCATTTCTCATCAAACATTCTAAACACAAATATGCGTAATCGAATTACTCGCAAGTCATCTCTAAATATGTTTATTTTATGTTATTTAAATGCTCAAAATAATAAAAGAAATAGTTGATCAACCTATATAAATTGAACTCCACCATACTGGTCTTGGCGGCATTTTAATAAAATGCGGTGAAGTGATATGTTTTAGAAGTTGATGAAAACGTGTTATATTATTTTATTTTGTTTGTGATGGATACATCCAAAACATTATAAGTAATCGAAGAGCAAAAACTTACAGCTGAAGCTCTTTAATTTCAACCATTACAATTGGACTTTTATTGAAATAAAAATATCACCAGAAGAACAACAAAATAATGACAATGTGCAACATGAGCTACCAATTAATTCAATTCAAGAAAGCAGGAACATGATGCTCAAGTTTTATCAATTAACGATGTTACAGAAACAGATTTGATGACAAATGTAGATGTTTATTTTGTTCCATTGCTTTTGTTCTCCATGTAATCATTTGTGATTACACATGAACAATCATGGCTTGGAAGTGGGTCAATACCACATGCCAAAAATAGAATTTAAAGAAGGGTGACAGAAGAAATGCTTGGCCCAAAACTGAGTATCTTGCAAGAAAGACTAGATTAATGAAAAGGGACCACGTAGATGAGAGTGTTGTTAGAATTCTAAGAGAGATAATGACAGAATGTGTATTCAACTTAGTAAGGTCTCGCTATCCTAACCTACCAGGAGAGGCGTATACCGGTCTTTCTTGGTAATACAACACAATTGTGATACAATATTAATATATGTACTGTTGCACAGATTATTCAATAAAAGGATATGTGTATTCATCAGTATTTGAGCAACAAAACACAAACAGTATAATACTAACATTTTAAAAATTATGCAAACTTCGATTGGTGAAAACATTAATAAGTGTTTAAAAAATGGATTTAAAATGCTGCAACACAAATGTACATGTATTTGGAGTATTTCACAAATTAAAAACACCCAAAGTAAGTGCTAAGCATGTTTATTATACACATTTTACTAACCTATACAGCAATAGCATACTACCATGTGTTTCTTGTTCATTTTTTTTACAAACAATGGAGTCACATGATCATATGAATACTTAGCTCCTCCCAAGAATTTGAAATTTGAAATTTTGGTTTGATGATTTTATTTTATTATGGAAATCAGAAAGAACCATATAACACTTTTTTCATAATAATGAAAGAAAATCAATTAAACTTCAAGCATATATTTTTTGAAAGATAACTATAACTGTTTTTTATGATTTTTTGAAGAAAAAGTGTCCCTGACATGAAACGTGTTCAAATATACAATGGAAACCACCCCCAGCCATTACCTCCCTTATTTACCCCAGTTGGGTCTTTAACTTATTTCTAGTCAACTCCTTCTTATCTAAAGTAAAGTATATATAGCTTGTAGATGTCTTAAACACGTTTTTTTTTATAGTTACCACAATTTGGCATAGACCGAAAAAACTGATTACGGTCTGGAAGTGTGGGGTATCAATAATTTATAGTATAGAATACTTTAATTAGTTGTGTTGATTTAACATTGAGAAATCTGGACATGATTAACCTATTAGTAAATAGTATTATAACATTATACACATCCACCGTAATGAAGGACTATGATACATACTAACATACCTAGTTCATTGTTATTGAATTATATGTATAACTGATCGCAATGTTATGTATTAGCAGTAAATGTTTGCAGAAGATAAACTCGCGGATTCGGAGATTAACATACTAAATCTGACATAAATGTATTCACCTGCTGTGCATATGTGTCAGTAAATGGAGAACGAAAGGTTTACAGGGGATCAAAACCGTCTTCTTCTCGAATATGTTCTAATTTTCTTAAGATATATTCCTCTAAAAACCAAGCAGCAGTATAACAATGCTTTTCCAATGTTATTATTAACATTCTTCATTTGAAAATACTAGAACATAAGGTTATTTCCTTGCTTTCGATCGCATAATTTCCATCATTAGCAATTAGCAACAATAAATGTGTGTGTATATTTTTGTTTTTATTTTCTATCAACCTCACATTTACCCTATTGGCATCACAATTACGCAGGACATTGTAAATAAAAATATCCCCGCCAGGTTATATTCTCTAAAAAAACCTGAAAGCATCACTAGTAAAGAAAAGTATAAAACATAAATGATACTACATACATGAACAAAATAAACAAAAGCTAAAAAGACACAAAGCAAGTATTCAATGACTTGACTGAAGCCAGAGGAACAAGAAACAGACCGTTAAGGTTTCGACAAGACACAATTTAAGACAAACCTCAAACACTACCGTCGTTTGAGGATTTAAGTAGACCTCATCATAGGATCCACAATCTGTCCGGACATCGCACAATCAACGTGGAAAGCATAATGGCGATCTGTAAATGGGTCAACCAATAAACATGCAGTGCGTTGCACTCAATCTCAATACTGGATAAACTAGAACTATCACAGAAGGTGATGAATACACCCGCTTCAATTGTCATACAAAGGGCCATAATTCTTAAATAAATTAAGCAATAAACAATGGGTGATGTAGAAGGACATACTGTCATCAGATCAGTTGTTATGTGTATATGAAGTTTTGAAGCAACCCATTCACAAATGTTTGATGAATGTAAGTAATGAAAATGGTCACGCGACGAGTCGTGACTGGACAAAACGCAAAGTGACGGAATGGGACAAAAATGTGTTACGTGACGCGACGGGATATTACTGACAGCATGATTCCTATATAGCCCCCACTTCACTTTGTGAAAGTTGGTGAATAATGAAATATGCACGTATATGTTGCAGCTCTATAACTAAAACAGGAGAAAATCAGTGGCAGATTAATCATTGCAAACAAATTGCCCATATCGGTATGTATCAATTAGCTTTTAAAAACAATCAAACCGTAGCGACAAATAACTCATTCTAAGAGTATATTGTACTGATACCAATGACATAGGAAAAATTATGCATTCGATCACTTGTCATTCAC